>JBCAUG010279540.1:0-17945 GCA_038406175.1 Haplosyllis leylae
TTGAATTTAAATACATTTAAATCCAATACAAAGTTGACAATATTGCCAACTTTGTGTGATACGGGAAAACTCGACTAGGACATCCAAGTTAAGAAATATAACTATATACACACTAAACTGACGTACAGAATTTGCCAGTTTATTTCATCACAGTTAGTGATTTACCTTTGACATTTTAATTAAGTTGAACTGAAAAACTTCCTCAGTTTGATACTGCAGTTTGTTTCAAAAGAGCAGACGAGCATTCCGACACGATTGTCACAGGCGTTTCAATATGTCATTGTGAAAATAGCAAAATCACTGTTGACTTTCGTGTTTCCTTCCTTTGTTTAAAGAAAGCAAAACAAACTAGTCGGTAGTTGAAACATCATGTAGCGACGATGTTTCGCTTCCGCTACCCAGCGACACAGGCGACAAGAAACATGTTCATATAATGTTTTACCGTCAGAAAAACCGTTCAGCGTAAACACACGAAGAAACGTAAAAACGCTGAATAAATATTTGACGTTAATGAGATCATATCGCTGGATGTTCCACCCGCACAGCGATACTGATAGTCACACAAACCACCACCGGAAGTGACCGCCTAGGAACGTCTGCTTTTGTTGATATGAGTGTTATACCACCTTGAACTCTTGTTCTCTAGAGTCAAGAGATCATTGTATTAAAGCTGTAAGCAATTACACGAAGCTTCTTTGAAGATATGAGTTTTCAGAAAAATCATGTCAAATGGGGATTCCTGGTATCATCTGCGGTTTTGTCTTTACTGGTGCAATTAAATAAACGCAGAGATGATTCAAGAAAGACCAGTTAAGACCACCAATAATGGACACTCCTCTTCCAGTTCACCTATTGTTCGAAGTGCATGGAATGAAATAGGACATGGTGTTAAAGCTGGCAAAACCTAGGGTCTGTCACGGATAAATTTCTTAGAAGTCTACTTTCATTACGATAGATCAACACTGTCCCAAAACATGCTACTGTTGAAAGTTTCAAGAGTTGTGTTTAGATTTATCGCAGAGCCAATATTTTCTAACAAGGAGTCCCATGTCACAAGGCAAATAAGAAAATGTTTACCCAGTAAACTTACACACAAAGCGCAGAAAGTGGCAATGACTCCTCAGTTACGCGTGTCTTTAAACATTAACTTTTCTAGACTACTCTAGGTTTCGCAGATTAAATTCACCATTTTGTCAAAACTTCGAGTGAAATGGGAACAAATTTTACGCATATTACCCTCTTTCCTAACCACCTGAGCCTAGCTAACCCAAAAACATAATACCCACACTTTGTCGAAATTTCATAGTTCAAAAATTATCATTGCGCTGTGGATTTTGGCAACCGATGAGACCTCGCTGTTCTGAAAGGAAAAGTGTTTATAATTCAAAAAACACTTAGAATGCACTTCTAGAAACTCTCACAAAAAGGATAATAATAAAAGCAGCAGACAAATATTTAGTATTAGAACATGTTGTTTACACAAGTACTCTCTTCAAGAGTACTCTGTTTGTGAAATTTATTCAGATCCTGTTTGGATGCTAAATCAGCTGTGTTCTTATAATTCCAGAAATATTACCAATAAGGTACGAACATCTTTGAGGTGTTAACGTACTACAAAGTTAACAGTTAACATGAGATGAATGTGTACAGGGATTTATTCTGCCAAGCATGCAGGCTCGTGTTTACTGAGATCGTTGGACTGAACTTGTATTCACCTGACAAGGTCGAACATGCGTAACCTTGAAATACAATTCGTATTCACCTCCAATGCAAATCTTTGTTATATACTGTCCGTTTTGTTATTTGTGGCACATTGAAGATAAAAATTGAAACAAATGCATTTCATTGATGAGCCAAGAGAAATTTAATTTCCACAACGTCCTCGTTTTCTCTGGTTTAGTGTCTGTCTGGATGTCTACAATGCAAACGCACAGTACATCCAGAAAAGCAATATATTTCATTAATCTGCATAATTTTCACATGAGAATATACAATAACAAACTTGTGGTGGTAGTGGTGGTGGTGTGGGAGGGGTATCATATTCATTCTGTGACTCTAAAGAAACTGACTTGAAACTCAGATTGGGTGATAAGAAGTTACTCACCTCACGGTTGATGTCATTGGTCGGTGCATTGTAGTTTTTACTGTAGTGCAGAAAGTGCCTGTCATTGAAAGTGAATTGTTATTTACCAATAAAGGTATAACTCTCAAAAACATAGCAGGACCGAGTGTCTAGGTACTGTATACTAAGAAACGTGCAATTTATCTCCGCTAAATTGTTGTGAACTCATAAATTTCAAGGCACGGTAGCTTAGGTTTCGAGTCTTTTGTAATTTTGGATGTTTCATTTGAAGAAGCAATTTTAGTTAAATCAACACGGTTAATTGTGCCTGCCTCCTCGAGCTCTCATACCTATAGAATAGTAAAGATTTTTATTGCTGGGGTTTTTTTACTGCGGAATCAACAAAGCTATAAACTTCCCAATATGGCGCAATGCTCAGTAAATCACTTCAGATAATACAAATTACGCATAGCATTACAAAATGGCGTAAATTAGGTTATTTAGTTTGATGTTTTTATTCCCATTACATTAATGCAGTGGTGTTATGTATGCTACTTTCCCTACTCAAATTACATTGACTAATCTTACAGCTTAACATCGCTGTTGTTGTTGGGAATTGTTTCCGCAGAACAAACCGGTTACTTCCCATGGTTCCTTTTGTTTGATTCTGGCGGATTTTTCTGCGTTGTATCTCCTGTTTAATCTGTAGTAATATGATTATGTGTTACTGTCTGAAAACTTAAGTCCCTGGAAATTGACAGCTAAACTCTCCACCATCTTGTAAATCTTACTGGTAACCCTAACCGTAACTCTGTTTTTCTCTTTTAAAGTAAATGTTACTGGAAACGTCTTCATTGTTGATGATTTATCTTTAAATATGGTGCCTCGGCCTAGTTGTTACCAAAACTTATTCATAACCTTCATTTACTAGTACCACTTGAAGTAGAAAATAACAAATGTGAAGAGCTGTTCAGGAGCTATTTGTGTCACGGCTGGTTGACATCGGACTGGGATATGAACAGAATGTCAAGTTTCCGTCGCGAAGTGTGAAAAACAGGCCATCTCCTATGTATTTATTAAAAAATCAGCAATGCAATTTCAATGAGACTCATCCATGTACAACATGGACAATGCTACCATCTCCACAACCAAAAAGCCTTTTGTTTTTTCATTTCACCATTTGCTTGTATTTTATGGTCCACGAATATGCTCAGCATGAGGTTGTGGAATGTCTATTTTGAGGAGACTAATACACAAGGAATGTTTGGCAGTAATGGCGCGTTCACACTGGACGGAACAGGGACCGGGACCGGGACAGGGACAGGGAACAGCACAATAGGAGACAATGGGTCTCGTTCCATTCCAGGTCCTGGTGCAGTATGAACAGTTCTTCATAACATATACAAACCCATTTTTTTCCGATCCCTGTCCCGGTCCCTGTTCCGTGCAGTGTGAACGCGGCATAATATGGAAGTGAACCGCTGTAAGGCCTGAAGAAAAAATATGTCAATATTTCTGATCTTAAAAAGCAGATGAACGCTCCACAAGGGACTGCAAAGCAGAGGTTTTACGATACATTTTGTTCTGGTGACATTTGATATTCGGCAGTTTGCTGTCAAATCCATAGCCTCATAGGCAGACCAAGCTACAGAAACGGATGTCAACATTTATTAAAGAAAGTACACAGAGGATGCCTCATCGAACCAACCTGGTTCCATCGGTGCAAAATTCTGCTTCCCTGTAGCATTGTGATCCAAAAGGTGACTTGTCTTGCCTGATCTTGATGAATGATATTTAATGTTGATTGCATTGGTCCTTACCAATAAGAACAGGTTACCGTTCATTCTAAAATAGCAGGACATATTCACGACGCAAAAACGAAAACGTGACTTGCTTCTCTGCAGAATGAATTGATTTGGTAGGGAAAAACGTGCAGAAGTTTTATCAGTGTCAAGTTCTAGAAGAAAGTAGCGACAAAAAGTGTGCATTCTGTATGATGGCTGAGTGAGAAAATATATCAACCTGTCTCAAATACATGAGCCTTCACTTAGCATTAATAGACAAATGCAGACGTTTTCTGTTTTAGAAGTTGAAATCTGAAGCGTTGCGTTGTTTATAACCGACCAAACAATTGTTTTGCTTTCAAATAGGCACAAAATAAACATTTTAACAAAAAAATAGGTATTTTGGAACTGATCAAATTAATCCCTGAAATGTGTCGAAATATTTGTTCTAAATTCCATGAACAACACCTAACCCTAAGTTCATTCTTATTGATTTGATGAAAGTTTCCTCACTATTTGTTCGAACAACAGTACACCACATTGAGGAAGGTCCTTCACCCATGTGGGTAAAGGTCTTGCAATCGTGTAGGTAAGCGTCTTGACCATGTGGATGGAGGTCTTCCAATCGCGTGGGTCAGGTCCATACGAGTGCAGTTGCAATTGTGTGGGTGAGGGTCCTGTACTACTCATGTAGAGGTTGGTCCTGCATCTGTTCCAGTGAAAGTCCTGCACTCGTGTGAGTGAAGATCCTGCCCTCAAGTGGGTGAAGGTTCTGCAGTCATGTGGGTGAAGGTTCTGCACTCATGTGGGTGAAGGTTCTGCACTCATGTGGATTAAGGTTCTGCACTCATGCGGGTAAAGGTTTTACACTCCAATGGGTGAAGGTTTTGCACCTATGTGTGTGAAGGTTCTGCATTCATGTGGCTGAAAGTTCTGCAATCATGTGGGTGAAAATTCTGCACTCGTTTGGGTCTCCTAATCGTTCTTGTGGGTGAAGGACCTGAAACCGAATATATTCTACCCAGTCATTGTTAGTTTAACCTCTGGAATTTTAAAGTCTACGTCACACTTTTTCGGAGAAATGCTTTGAAACCGATCTCCCCGTCTCTGTTATGTATACATATGGAGATAATTGTAATACCTGCAAATGAAATAGCACAGAATTAGAGAGTGAAACTCTGTAATGGAAATTTTATCGCACCCTGCTTGAAAATTGATAGAACATTCAGGATCTTCCTATATCAAAAACAAATGGCTCAAAGAGCCTTATCCAGAAGTGTCGTGGAAATTTTCATGTTTTTTTTGTCGACCCTTGAACAGAAAGTCTGTGTTTTTCAAAATATTAAAGAAAGATAAGAACATTAGAGAAGCTTAGTCCTCTGATGCTCCTGTCTTGGACATCTGGTGATGTCTGCTGTGGGTTTCAAAGCAAGGATGAATCCCTTCACTTGTATGTTTTGTCAACTGTATGCAATAGCCTCCCTAAGATTCTAAGTGCGACATCTGCCGACCTCTTGGACACTATAATGGCAGTGGATTCCGTCACCCACCTACTTTTAACTTAATTTTTATGCAGTGGGTTGAGAACTGTTCCCTTTTGAAAATTGTATTGTTCCCGACTTCTTATTGAAATACGTTTGTATCTCCGGAGGGAACTTTGCAAACATTTTTTGTTAAACGTCAACAGTTTCTGGCCTAAACTTGTCAGTTGTTTTCTATCCGATACAAACTTCAATATTGTTTACTCTAAATGTGTGACAGCATTTGGTGCATCAGTTAGTCACGAACCATGTTCGGTACAGTAAACCTAAGAAATTTGGCAGATAGAACCGTGAGGGAAACGTTGAACGTTGCCCTGAAGGAAGAATGATGGCTTATTCACACTGCACGGGACCGGGACAGGTACAGGGACTAGGACTGGACCTATGGGTCCGAATATATTCTGCACAAATATACACAAATGTTCACACTAGTCTGAGACAGGGACATGAATGAGATGATTTGTTCCAGTCCCATTCCCTGTATTTGTCCTGGTCGCGGTCCCGTGCAGTGTGAATAAATAAACCACGAGACCCAAATCATTCTCGATAAAAATAGTTTAATATCATGTCTGGAACACTGTTTTCCCTTGTGTTTGATAATTGAATGACTTTTGACCCAAGTTAAGTTTCATTTTTATGAACAGCAGGAGAATAACTTTACAGTACAATTGCCGTTACTATGGGAATCGGGTTGCCCTATTTTTTCTGACTTCATTACGTTACACATTGCATAGTTTAACTTTGATGGATGACGAATTGGCATGGAACACCATTTTAGTGCCGAAGATACATTTAGATTACATGTGTCTAAATACCGGGGTAATACTGTTCAAGCTCAGGGAAACAGTGCGTGGTAACACCACTGTGCAAAATACACCCTTGTATGTATGTTTGTTTGTCCGTCACAAGATGGCAACGGCACGGTTTAAAAGACATGCATAAATCTAATGTGATATCCATCAAATCAGTGTTTTGAGTAATTCATAGAAAGAGGAAGACTTCTGTTTAAAATAGCTTTAATTGTACTCAATGGATTTTATGATGGAAGCTTAGAAAATTCTTTTCTAGTCAAATTAGAACTTTCCAAAATGCACACGAAGTCATGATTAAATACGAAAGCATGTTAAATATAGTCGAGTCATTTAAAACAGTAGCATCTTACTTTACTTTCTTTCCCGAAATTGCTCTTCTCAGTTTCCTGTTGGATAATAAAATTATCAAACTTTTATGACATTTATTACCTGTTTTGTAAACGTTGAAACTTCGAGAAAATGGCTCAACAATAGAAAATAGTGCTAAACAGACCTTGGTAAATTATAACCTTTACGCAACATATCTTATATCACTTGAAGTAAATGGTACACTCCCTACGTTTGTCTCTGCCTTTTGCCCTTTTGGGTGTGTATGTTCCTCACACCGTGGGTGGATGGGACTTCTTTATCTGTGCCTGGATGCGAAACTGAACTCCGTTTCACCTGAGGAAACTATCATCGTTCCACCAGAGATTTTATCTTTATAAATTCATGTAACATTTTCAATATGTGACAAACAGTCGTGTAGTAGATTTTTCAGGAATCGTGAATGGCGCTGATTTATCTAAAATGCGACGTAATTATAATAATATGATGCCATCACAGCATACAGATGTGACAACATTGAAGTCGCCTTTTTGTTTCCTGAGGATTGAGGATTTTTGAGAGAAAGTATTTGTCAGAACAGATGATGCATAATATTAAAAAAAAACAAAAAAAAAGGGAATAACACAAAATATCATATTTCACATGGTCCTCTGGCTGTGAACCTGAAGTTGGATATTTTCTTAGATCAGTGATCCCTGAACATCAGAAACTACAACATGGGAAGGAGAAAACCTTCGCTACCTATAAAATGTCGAATTTCCTCCAGGCCTTCCGATTATTACTAAACATGCCAAAAATTAGATTTAAACTGTAAAGGAAACATACTGAGATCCATGACATTCTGACAGGTCCCAAGAGTAAAATGACTGCAATGTGCTGTCTGAGAAGTGACGGAGATTATGTTCTTATAAATGTCTGTCTGGAGTTTAATGGGTACCTTTCCTACCCTGGCATACCTTCCTACCCACACAGTAGTCAATAGGGTATCATAGTGAGGTATGGTTAATGGTACATGGGTCAGAAGTCGTCAAAATTTGCTTCTGTGGAAGGAATGGCAGGTCTGGCGAAACCCTTGAAACAAGTCTTCGTTTCCAAATACAATTCCTAATTTCCTATCTTTCATATTTTAAAATAGATTAAAAATTATTTTCTTGAAAGTTGGTTTCAAAATTGCTGATGTAAGATGGACATTTGGCGTATCAGCAAATATTACATGATATTAACCTCAACATCATGGGTCCCTGGGGAATCTTTCGAAATTTATTTTCAGAACTGCTCATAACTTTCAAATTGACATCAAAATGTAAACTATGAAATATCTTTGAGTTGTTATTTTTAGTTGCGAGTAAAGGTGTGACATTACGTGCTCGTGCACGATTTATGAAAGAATTGGGACGTCAAGGGGTTTGTGTTCCCAAAAATTACACCGGTCTCAATGTTTATTTTTGCACATTCCTGTAACGTCTTGTGATAATTTTCAGCACGTCACTTATTGGATCCACCATTTTCGCTTGCCTGTTGCGGATGTCCCAGTTTCTTTGTTACCATGATCAAATCTATGTTCACGTAAGCACAATTTAGCACCTTAATTCAGTTGCACTTGAACGTCACCGTTGTCTGACCGAAAGTATGCACACGCGAACTAGAAAATTACCAGTTTCTTAGAAACGCTTTAAATATATCATTCTTCTTTCAGTTTTATTTCAAAATATTACATCTGCGGCGCGGAGTGCAAGAGGGTCAAATCTATGCCCAATTTTCTACAATTATTTAAAATTTCTTAATAGCAAAACTATTGTATTTGGAAGAAAGTAAGATGCAGGGTCAAAATTACGTTTCAGGAAATTTAGTGTTCAAATTTCATTCAAGTTTAATGACGGTTTAATTTGAAGTTCAATATACATGATTTTGAACCTTCACTCTTTCAAATGCGTGTGCCTTAATTTCAAAGGCTTTGTCAAAGTTTCTAAGAAATTAATTGTAGTAATTATTGAAAATTAAATATGATTAAACTGACGGAATTGCACTGCTGTCCTCGGACATACAGATTTTCACAAAAGATGACATCAAATTAGCTTCATATTTCAACCCAAAACTCCTAGTTTTTAAACTTTAAGGTTTCAAAGTTGAAAACGGGGTCATTAAGCTTTAATGGTCAGTTTTTTCATAAACATGAAAAATATTCGGAATATGGTGCTGAAATTTAAAGGTAAAAAACTGGTCGACTGTGTCATCAGGATATAATTTTTAAGAAAAATAAATCAGAATAATGGTATTGAACATTTTAGAGATATCTTTGCCGGTGTTCAACAAACCAAATCTAGCATGACTTTCCAGTTAAATTTACCAATGTTGATAAAATTTAGATATTTAAAGTTCAGCAAGCATCAAATTAAGTCAGCATTTTGTCATTTTTCAAGTAAATCAAGCTAGCATTTTAGCTGTCTTGATTTTGCTTTACTAAATCTGGCCTTTTTTGCTAGATTTCACTTGTAGAAAAGCACATGACCAGTTTTTACCAATAGAAAAGTGTGTTACAATAAGAGATTAAATTTCACATGTTGTCTATGTGACTACTTTGAAGAACTATGCCACCCAAATTCAGCCAAAAAAGTGAAAGTTTGTCTACATAGTACAACTCCAAATCTAGACAAAGTGAAATCTAGTACATCATTTTGTTGAAATCCGGCAATCATCGTCAAATTAAATTTAAAGATCTAGATAAAGTTTTAAATAAAAATATTTGAGAAAAAAGGGAGAGAAGTTGGAAGGTGATGCATCAGATGTGTGATCGATGAATTTCGAAGACACGAGGCTCTGGGGTCAGTTTTAGGACTACCTGTACTGACAGATTACGTCTATCTGTAAGATCACACAGAGTTAAACTGTGGTTTGTTATCTGTTAGGTAACACATACAATTTACCTCTGATTTGTTATCTGTGAAGTCATACTAACAGGTCACCTCTGATCGGTTCCTGTGAGGTCAAAAACAAACAGGTAACTTCTGATCTGTCATCTGTATGGTTACAGAGACATGCAAGAACGACAGACCTGCACAGACAAACATGATTGTCTTTCTTCTCGTTTCTCTGCTACTGTTGTTTGTAATGATATAACCCATTGTTGTGTTGCAACAAACATGGTACCATGTACATGTTGGCACCGCCCCCGCTTTGTACTATCACAAGCACCTGACCACAGGCATGTCGAGGAACCACAGGGTCAGAACATTTAACCCTCAACTGTAGATGAGTATGTCTACTCCGAAGAGGAACCCATGAATGAAGAATAGGTCTGATTAGGTGCATTTACTTTCTATTTCGGGAAGGAAATGGCTCTTAAGAAGGCATGCGATGGTGCTGCACCAGTAATGGCAGTGTTACGAGTTTGACACGTGGTTTTACCCCATTCATCAGACAAATCAAAGTGCAAATGGTTGACCGAGAAAAAGAGAAATGAAACTGCAAAAGAACCCCGGAGGTGGGGCAGGAAAACAAGCAATTCTCAGAACATTACATCAACCTTGAATGCGCAAGGGCTGTAATCGTCTCGCTTCGCTCGTCAGGGTTATGAATACTTCAAGCTCCAGGGCATTGAGGGTAAAAATTAACATAATATCTGGCACAGAAATAGAAAAAGAAACTATTGCAATCGGAGGGGGAGTCCCGCAGAAAGATTCCTTTTTTCCAAAAGAACGTGTCATTTCTACCAGAGTGTCTGTCGTAAAAAGAATTTGGAACGTTGTGACGTCTGTATCAGGATCAGTGGTCGCCGAGTATTTAGAACGAACCTAGATTCCTGCTGAAAGAGCAGAGGCTCCATCAAAATCAGACAAATTCCATCCGTTGTAACCAAAAAGAACTCCATGATTGACTTGATGTCTGTTTCACCTTGACCCTGACCTAAATCAAAAATACAATTGAAACTGTAGGGTAATTTGTTCCAATATGGCTGAGCAGGTTTTGGAACCTTAAATGGAGAAGTTTCCCTGGGATAATTTCTCAAGAACATGAATAGTTGCCATTTATAGACGCACAACTAAAAGAAGCACTCACGAAGATCCTCCTTGTGTAGCGGTACTTGTTACGATACTTTTTAAAAGACTCGCTGATGGTTATGTTTTTCTATTCAGTGTGCATGAGCATCAGTGAATCACTGTTTTCGTCAACAATCTCCAACCGACCGGAATGATTTGATTTCTCATTTGGTCCGTTTCTGTTCTTTCCTTTACGCGTGTTTATCAATCTTAACAGAACGTAATATTCAGATGTAACGTCAATGCAGACGAAATGTAGCGTCAGTACAGGGTTCTGATTGCAGTCCCAGTACAGGTCGATTGGTGTCGCACTCAGAGATGCATCTGAGGAATCCTTTGCACGTTGGCGAGAAATCACACCAGAGTGCAGACCCAACTGGCTTCGCTTTGAGACTTGGGGCAGAGATAACCGGAAGTCCAATACTTGGGTATCAGTACTGTAAGTTGCGCGTTCTGCGTACCTTCTTACGAGAGTAAGGAGTAACTATTATGTAAGCGTAAGTGTGTTTATTCTACTCTGGCCCTATTAGCAGTGCGCTCTATATATACGGGTACCTAATGGCCTGCTATTGGCTGGTGCAGTCTGGATCTAGGGTATGGGCAGAGCCCTCCCTGTGCGTGCTTAGGCACGTGTCGTACCCTGCAGTACCCCTAAGAAAAGAACAATTTCCCCTGGAGTGTTAAAGACATACCTGTACAACAGACTACATGATGCCATGATGCAAGAGTGGACTTTGTCGGTGACGACGTTGTTGCGTTTTAACAAAGGTTCCCTACCTACGAAGGTGTACGATGCGTAGTGAGAGATCGTGTTGAGAGGAAAAGCCAGACGGTAATGGTACCATTATAAGTCTCTCCTTCACAACAACCATCACCACACATCACAACGTGTAGAAACCACAAAAAGACTCCCAAGACTACCGCACAACAAATAGTAAAAACGAAACGTTAAACAATGAAGACAAAACATTTAATCTAAGCACTGACACCCAATGATGATGACGAATTTGTAAATTTGTGAGCGGAAATCTAGAGGTTTTCAAAGAGCACACGAAACAACATAACAGACATAGCATTACACTTAAAATAACACGTGAACAACATGATCGTCTGAAATTCAAGACGATTTTCCACCATTTTGTTTAATTAACTCATTCCTTACGTCTAATTAGCTCTTCTCTCTCTCCATATCTCAGCAGTTACTGTTTAACAAACTAACTCCATTGTAAGGTTGTGTTCTGGCATTGGAACCCCACCATTTAAGCTAGGCAAAGCTGTATGGGGTCAGAAACCCTTGTGCAGCCCCAGTAAAGGGTTATATACCCTATAGGCACTAAATCTACTGGCCATTACACAACTGTAGTTTGGGGCTCTTAAGCTGTCAGTTAAACAATGCTTAGGTTATTTATAGCTATGCGTTAAGGGAAATTGTGTGCTTTCGTCTTGTGAATTAACTGTCCCTTACTTAAGGTAATCGTTCACCGTATTACCTTGCAATTTTCCAGTACGCATGAGGGACATGTATACCAATTGAATACCTGTTTGTGTACACCGATGGGTTGTTCAGTTCATTATTTTAGTATCTACTGGTAAACCAAGAGGGCATGATCAGTACATTATCTACTGGGCAACCAAGAGGGCACACAGGAATGGGAAAAGTGTTTACATTTGAAGGGTAGCGTTGTGGAATATTGTACAAGTGAGAATGTTACACCGGCTTCAAATTTAACTGCTCAGCGAGAATTTTTTCTCCGTGGCATTCGGGTATTTCACGATACACGCTTCTGACAGATTATCTGACAGATCTTCATACAAGGAAGAGCAAAAAAAGAAATTCGTCAAAGATTTCCCCCAATGGGGTTGGAACCCAGGATCATGAGGCCAATGCTCTGCCATCTGTGCTAAATCACTATTTGGTTGTCTGTGTGAATCATTAAGGCCTTTATAAAGTCATGCTCTATTGATTCTAGAAATGAACAAAGTCCAAAAATATTGATTCTAGATATGAACAAGGTCCAACATGTGATGTGGTGCATGAAACAAACAAAGCTCACTTCAGAAATCTCCTGCCCAACAGATTCCTCCCTAGCTCAGTTGGTAAGCCATTGGAGTGATGAGAGGTCCTGGGTTCCAACCGTACTCAGAACAATTATTGACGAAATTTTTTTTGCTCTTCCCTCTGTAGAGATCTGTCAGATAATCCGACAGAAACGTGTATCGTGAAAAACCCGATTGCTTCCTCACAGGCTAAGTTACTTTGTAATGCATCTCGTCAAAACAGTCCTCTTGTACAAAAATAATAATCCTAGCTTTACCTTCACTGGAAACTGGAAAACTTTCTTATCGGAGTTCTAACCACGGGGATTTTGAAATGATTGAGAATGGGAAAGTTTCAGGGTTTTTCTAGCTGAGTTTGCGAATTTGTTGGTTGGTATTTTTAGGATGATGAAGCCCGTATGTGATTTGTGGATCTATGCACTGATGCATTCTATCCTGACAATTAAATTGTTACTTTTACAGTTCTTAGTTTTTCAAAAGAAACAAACTGGCCTGGTTCTATGCCATCTTTATTCTTCTGCACCGTAGTCATGAGTTTAAAAAAGGTAACACCCAGAAATTGGACTATTAATAAAGGGGCAAAAAGGAGAAGACAAGGTACTATCCAGCCTGTTTTGAAATCGTATTTGAAAATTACCAAAAACAATGGATGTCCTCACAGCAGAGGAACATATAACATCCAGCTTAACCTTAAGATAGTGACATTTCTGTTTATGTGCTAGATCTAATTTTACTGTTGACAATGGAATGGACGTTTTCCACAGTGCAAATTCAGAATGCACTGACCAATAACAACAAATATTTTACAATTTCTGCAGGAAACCATGGCCACAAGAATGCAGCTGGCTTTACAATGACCAAAGGATTGTGGTCTTTTTGACGTGCTTTAGCTACCACTTAAATATAGGCTTGAATTATAACGTTCTACACATCATGCCTCCTCGCCAAAGAGTTTCCACGAATTGTGTGGATGTGGATCAGTAATTAACAATTGTTGCCACGGTTTAAAGAGGCGCAAGTACGTTCAACAAGTCAGACTTATCCATCCATTGAGTTATTGAGATAAATGGGAGTTTTGATAAAATAGAGGATGTTTGTTAACTTGTTGTGAAAGTAGAGCAGAGTCTGAACCTTACACAACACTGTTCCTTATATTTTTGTAAGACATCTGTACTTTTACAAAAACATGGAAATAAAACCTCTTTTCGACTTCTGGTGACGTCTTCCCTTCAAAGCCAGATTGGGTCTCATACAACATTTGTCACAGAATTAAGTTGCCAGGGCTACCTAGGCTATTCTGACGTCATTTTCTTTTAGAATATCAGAGAGTTGTGCGTAAAGTCGACAACATGTAATTTGGTCGATGATCATCACATTCCCTTTTCTGGGACCAGCGTGCAACCAAATTCGGAGCCAGTGATACGACTGATTTTATGCAGGTTATTATTAGTTAATCTCTGTGCGCATCTGCTTAACATCTCGGCCCTGCTGAGTCGTACACTCGCACATTTTCATACAACGCTATGGAGGAGTTTGTTCCGAAAACATTTATCCAAAACACTCCAGAAAATAGCTAATTTCAATAAATATTCAGAAAAGATCGTGTTGAAGATGCTGAGAAGCACTAAATACACGATGGTTCGGCGTTTTTAAACTACTGACTCTAATGTCATGGTTACTCAGATGTCTTACTTATAGCATATTAAATTAAGTATTAGCATGGATTATGTAAATGCAACAATTTGTTTGGTTTTTTTTTGTTTTCTTTGGAGAAGTACCCATCCTCCGAAAAAAAAGAAACAATTTCTCATGCGGTTAGTTTACCATTATATAGAATCTGAATTTGAATTAGCAAGTAAACGTCGCAGTGAAAACTCATGGGGCGGATCCGAATATGGTAATTTATGTTAAACCACACGTACAATTTACTTGTAATTTTTCCACATTGACTTTAAATACACAATGTTGAATTTTCCTTTGCCAATCCCATGAGCGTCTCGTAGTATTGAATGCATTGATAATTACGTCTTTAATGAAATAGTCGCATTGATAGTTAAAGACAAATCTCAAGTCGTTTTGTGGAAAATTAAACATTCACCACAACAAGCAATTTACTGGGAAAAAGAATCTCGGTAACTTAGTTTACTGTATGTGTAAATGACTGGGCTTCCACATTCAAAATGAACTCCACAAATCTGAATCCATCTCTATTTGTACCCTGTAGAACAGTGGTGTTTGGATCCACCTCTCCTTTTGTTATTCTTCCATTCCACCTGACAATGTATGTTACAGATCGGAAAGAGGGTGGAGCGTTCATTAGATATTATCCCCACCAAGATAATAAATGTTTTTTTGTCGGCGTTAATCCTTTGAAGATTAGAAGACCTCATCATTTAGGCTTTGTAAGATTTTGATTAATTCCCATTGAGTGTTTTTATGTGTCTGTCTTTGCGTAGTCTCTCTGTAGGATAGCGACATATGATCTCGGGCTCAGTTCACATCAAGGAAGAACCGATGGTCGTTATGAATTTTGTATTGTTCTTCACGTTCTATTGGCATACATTCAATTACGACTCGTCTTGCGGGGTTTAATTGCGATTTTTGGTCTTTCTTTTCAGAATCATTATTATACAACTCTTTTCAATGGACTTGGTAGATATTGCTACTAGCGTAATAAAATGAATTCGGATTTCTACAGTGTAAACTAACCTTAACCTTTCGTACATGAGATGAATTTCAATTCGTCGTCTTTGTAAACGGTTGTCTGGTGGAGTATAAATATCTGTCAAGAGTGTAGACAAATAGATCCCAACGTAATCTGAAGACAGGGGCAAATAAAAGAAACACATGGGATTTAACAATGACGGGTAGACAAGGAAAAAAGCACCGGGTGGAAGGGGGCTGAGATTCAATGGTTTCCAGGATTAGACACACACGTTTGTTTTTATTTCTTCTCTTGAATTGTTAAAATGTTGTTTCTGGATGAAATGAAGTCAACATTAAATGAGGTCCAAACAATATAAAGTGTAGAAGAACCAAATACAACGCAGGTAGAATTTTAACCTATCTGTGCCTGTAAGCATATATATATGTCAAAGATTGACACTAGCAAAAATATCATCATTGACACAGTATAGCATTACAGAGATGATGGAAAACATCTTCAAAAATAGCTACAAAAACATCTTATCCCAGCAATAGAGTGAGACTAAGCTAGTGTCACTAGACTACTGCCATACCCATCTATGCATACCCTGAAACCCCTGAAACATACCCAGGTATGATATTGGGCATAATTTGATGCTGAATAATAGCGGAGAAAAAGAATTGTAGCAACGGGAATACGTATTATCGTAATCCAGGTAGAGACTTCGTGCAAAAAGATTCTCTGTCGAACTATCTCTTCGTACCACTCGGTACCAGGCATCATGTTTTCTAGTTTCACTTTAAAAGAATAATCTTTTTTATTATGATTAGATCTGTGATTATAACATTTATGTACAGGGTCAACCCAGAGAGTTTGCATCACATCAGAAGTACTTTACAATATTCACTTATGCAAAACCAATCAGTCTTGTTATTCTTACATAAGGAGGAGCCACCTCCTCCCAGATCAACTCCCTGCTCCTGCTTAAGAAGCATTCAAGTAACATGAAAGCTTCATCGGTATTTATGTTTTAGCATGCAAGTCTGGGGAAAATGTCGTTTCTAGACGATAAAAATGCAAGTTGAAAACAATGTTCACTAATAACTCCATTGAATCTTGGACAGACTTATAACCCTCTCTCCTGTTGCAAGGTGGTAGCAGTGGGTGCTTCACACTTTACTATTGGGGCAAACATATCTCTGTCAGCCAGGTTATGTAATAAGCAATTTACATCTGCAATTAAATTATATTGATTGTGATATTCATTGAAGAATCTTACTATTTATTCATTTATTTTTGTTATATGACATAAGGTTTTTGAAATAGACGTTATTTTCGGGACAATACATTTCCCATACGCCAGTAATGCTATCTCTGTGTCTATCTCCCGGTGATGGTAAAAGGGCACTGAAGATGTACGTGATCTGCATTTTTCCTGTCTCTTTTTAACACTTTTTATGCCGGCATGAAATTTTAGCATTTAGAATTGTGTCAAAGTTGAATATTAAATGTGACAAGAAAATGGGGCATATGAAGGAGAGGTGCTTTTAAGATCATGTAGGACTCCCATTACCATCGCTTACGTGTATGTGCATGTTAAATTGGGTTCCATGTTTGGGAGGGCACCGAGTATAATGACTTCTTTTTGCAGGTGGTTTACTCAAAAAGCTACAGAATCTTAATCCGAGGTAAAGTTTCGTGTGGAGCAGTGAAGGAATCGCAGATATTCATGTAGATATCATTGAGGTTCTTGGTGTACAAGACGGGTTGGGTTGGGAGGAGCTGAGGTGTACGGGAAACGGTTTTCGCAGCGGTCACGGAAAACAAAGATTCCAAAGGCGAATCCTCATTTCTCCGTTTGGAGTAGGAAGGGTGGAGGTGACGCCAGCATGCGATTCTGTCAAAATTTCCAAAAAAGAAGGCATGAAATCGAGAAGATTTGGTCAACTAGGGCACACTCCTAAGACCCCCTGATGAAGACCACGTATATCCAGAAAAAATCTGTTCATTGTTCTTGTTGTTCATGTCTATCGGCTTAAAGCAACACGAGATGGCGCCAAAATCTCCCACAATGTCCAATTTGCAATTAACATGAATTTTGTCATTTTTGTTTGAGGGAGAATCCGACACAATGGGTCCAGTTAATTTTACAAAATGTTGTTTTTTCTAATTACATGAATTGGTCAATAAGAAGTCTGAAGAAAGTGGGATTGAACCCAGATCTCTTGATCAGGTAGTTGCCCCTATCATTATCATTAGCGATTGAATTGTGCTCATGGAGAGCTCTAAATTGCACCTAGTTCATGCACCACTGGTTTTATCCGGTTCCTCAAGTCCAAAATTTAAAAAAAAAACGAAAGGAATGAGGACTTCCTAAAAGTTCTGAATGGTTAGAATAATTCATTGACAAAAAATGAATGGCAATTACTGGGGGCAAATTATAGGTGAAATCCCTTTCACAGAAGATGTTCATACTATTTGACACCTTGTCCCAAAAGAGACCACTCCGCCCAAGTGGACGAACACAATGCACGTATTAATGACCTGCTGAAAGAGAACAAATTTCTCCTAAATAGTTATGACAGTTTCTGCTCCTAGTACTTTTACATCAGGACTTGGTCAGACACTGGATTTACTCAGGAGTTCATTACTGGGATGGTGGCTAATTACTTAAATG
>JBCAUG010279651.1:0-17940 GCA_038406175.1 Haplosyllis leylae
TGCCTCCTCACTCCAGTAATTATAATGTAAATTCACTTGCAATTTGTACAGTAAATGTTTCTACAGTAAAAGTGATGCTTGTGACTGTAATGCCTGATTTATTGTAATTGTAGGGTTTTTCTCTAGGGAGATTTTCTGGGGTTTCTCAGTGAATTGCTTAGAACTGTCAACAATGCATTAATATTTGCTGAATAGCCAATAAAATGTTCAAACATGAAGTCTGGTGCTTTTCCTATTGCTCTGACCTCCTCAAGACGAGGAGGCACTTTCCACCATAGATTACCCGCAATGTGGCCCAGTGCACGAAAAGACACCCATGAACAACTGCTGTCGCCCCCTGCAGATGGAGTTCATATGCTCTCGCAGCTGCCACCTCTGAGGAGGTAACCGGATGAGGGAAGACGCAAAACAGTTCAAGATCCAGAACAATAATAAAGTAAAGATTGGTGACAAAGGACTCAGAGTGAGAGACAATACTTAATAATTCATGGGCCAACTTCTCGAGGGGAATTTTCCTATCTGAGTGCAATGATTAAATAACTATCCCAACTGGACTGAGGAGAAACTGACACACCACGGATGCCCTTTTTTGATCCAGAGGAGATATTCGATTTTTTTCTTAATTCTCGCCTAATTGGTGAATTAAAAAAAACTTGCACAGCAGTCAGCCATTCTAACCATTACACTAAAGTGTTCCTTCATTTTGAAAAAAAAACTGGGCTGTCAATTTAGTGAGAAAATTAACGTCATCGAAACATTTATTTTAATGTGGGAACTTCAGACGAATAGATTTACATTAAACAAACAGCCTGAGGTGGCATTGCACACATTATGGAACCTGTGCTGACTAGAAGAAACGTGTTATCAAAGAGTCTCAGAACATTCTCTACATGATAGGAATGGCTATATAATACCTAGATGCTACTAATGTGCAAAAAATAAAAGGAAGTGTCAAAGTATTCAGGTAACACATTGTAATTATGCATGCTACATTGGTGTTGTACACTTTTTACAACAGATGTCCATGAAGTACCATGGTTACATTAAATTATACAGAAGCTTCATCTCTTCAAGTGGGAAGCTTTTTGGTGTTATCAATGCTCACTATTTTATTACCCCTGTGTTGGATAAATCTGGTTTAAACACTTTGACAGTTCGCTAAGCTTTATTCATTTTTGCTAGACAGCATACAAAAGAGACAATTTGATGATTGTGAAGTTCTTAATACACGGCGAATAAAGACTTTTGTCTAAGTTCTGAGAATGACACGAGACTTGGTCCTCTCTCTTCACGGGTAATTTGGATGATACAGGAACTTGGAGTACAGGAGACAGATTGATAATGGCTGTTTTCTTTTGTTCTTACTTGATGTAGATCGAGATATAATGAAGACACATTATTCCCACATGACTGATTCGGCTCTAATTGCGCCAGCGAATTGCGCATTCTCAATTCAGCCTAAAGATAAAGATTCCTTGACATTTTCTCTTTTATTTTGGACACACAGAATACGTCACCAAATGTCATTAAGAGAAATATTTGCCATCACCAGTCGACCAATCATTTGACTGAGAAATGCGCAAAAATCTCTGAGGAATGTCCAGACAAATCACAAAAAGTGACATTTTTTATAAATTACATATCCGTCTTGAAAAGTAGTTGTGAACTTATTGTATTTGTTTAATGTCAAGTGTAACTGTGGGAAGTTTACCTTGCAATTATTTTGTGCTAACTCAACCACAACTCAAATCACAAGTTTTTTTTGGAGGATACAAGACCTTTTTGTGGGGATACTGATACCCCTGTTTTGGACTTCTGGTGACATCTGCCCTTGATTTCAAAGCCAGGGTGGATCCCTTGCTTGTATGCTTCATCATATGTGTACCATGGATTCCTCAAATTCACCTATGGTGTGACACCTACTGACCTCTTGATGGCCAGCATGGCAGCCAGTTATGTTCCATACATGCATGTAGTAGAGGTAGGATGCCATGATTCAAACAGGCAACCTCCAGCACAGTAAGCAGACATGCTATCCACTCAGCCACTGCGACTTGAGCACAATTTTCTAACATCTGCAACACTGTATGAAGTCTTAAGAAGTTTCACCATGCCAAATTTGAAAAAACTGCAGATTTCTATGGGAAATTTGGTCATCTTTGCAGTGTGATTACTCAATAATTGGCTGGTAAAAGTTGCAAAAACTTTCACAGATATCTTAAATTATCATGTTCTTTTAGCGACTGCTAATAAATTTGCAAAGTGTATGTTGTAAAGAAGTACCTTAAGATCTTATAGTCTCAGACTTACAAACAAACTCAAAGTTTGCGCAGTCAGGAAGGCATCAGAGTAGAACACAGAGATCCCTGGTTCAATTCTCACCAGAGGTATCACAAGTCTTTTTGCTTTCCCCTGTTTTAGCCTGTAATGCAAACATTGCCAAGTGTGCAGTTACGAAAATAAAATTGATTAGAACAGGATGTCGTAGTGGAAAATGCCCAGGTCACTTCATTTTTTCCTTGGAAATTTTTTCAAAATTTAGCATGGACTGCGTTAACAAATCACATGTATAGCTGACAAATAGTCAGTAATGATGTAATGGTAAAGATTTGAATTCAACAAGTTATTACCCAAACTACACAGAGAAACTATACAAAATGGACTGAAGTTTGGGCTTGTGATTTAATTTTCCACATATGACTCGGAGAAGCAATTATCTTCGTAATCAACACATCAAGTAGTTGATTAAGTCCAAATGAAAGTTCCTCTTTAATGTTCAGCGAAGGAAATGATGTAATTGACGAGTAAATTGCAATCAGCAGTTCGAAAATTCCAGTCATTATTTTATCTTTGTTTGCCTAATTTAGATAACAGTGAAGTTGGTCATTGTTCTTTCTCTATATGTGCGTGGTGCCGACCATGGCATCTCTAATGGTTTTTTAATAATTTACAAACCTATTCGGTTGAGGAGAAAACAACGTACATGAGTAAATTACTCTTTGTATATTTATATAACGGAGAAAACACGGCTATCTGCTAAAATGGTATTGAAAGTATAAAGTATAAAAGGAATCTTTCGTTTGCAGCTGAGCCAAATCAACGTTAAATTGATCACTGGAGACTCATTTATCAGCTTTGTTTTGTAACTCTAATTTTTTGTATTCTACGAAACAAAAGTGGTGTAAAAGAACGACTGTGTTTAGATTTTTAGATTTTATCTCTTTCTTTGAAAAAAAAAAGAATATCGAGAGGGTGTATTTTATTGCAAGTCGAACGCAATTAGTAAATGTACAGCAGTTTCGGATACGGCACACAAACTACATCTCCATGAATGTTCAACAGGTTCCTCCAAGAACAAACTGCGGTAATAGAAGTTGAAGCAATGGAAGTATCAGTAGTTGGTAGCTGCAGGCAATGAGATAATCATTAAGGCAGTAATGATCCCGCATCCCCTTCGGTCTCTTTCTTCATTCTTCCCCATTTCCTTCCCAAAGGGCCTTTCCCTCACTTGTAGTTTAATCAGCCACAGAGACTTTATCTATTTTGTTGACGTTATCCTGCACTGATCATTTATTGTCAAATATGTGTTCTGTCCAGCCTCATGTGTAACTAATCTCTAGTACACGTGAAATTAATACAGAGAATATCGGTGGAGGATTTTATGTGTAACACCTGTAACACTTTGAATCAAAAAACGTTTCCCATCGTCATCAAACATTTTCTTGTTTTGCTGAAACTAAAATGGTACTGAGGAAGGGTATGAAGCCACTGACTCTGAAAAATGAGTTACTTTGTCCCCATCAAAGCTTGTATTTAGACACTCGTGAAATATGCATTACACCTGCTGGACGTAGTAGATTTGGGTGTTGGAAGGAAAGTGGAGTACCATGAGTACCCAGTTCACACGAATGTGGCAATCAAGAATAATACATTACTTTCATACTAAAACTCCACATTGCTCCAGCAACGCTAACTGTCGTCGTAACTTGCTTCATTATCACTAGCAAACGGTATCCATTGTCTCATTGATAGTTGTGATTTCAATGAATAGAGTGTGATGTGTTTGGTCAGTTAACTGCCCTAAAATTATCTGTGGTCATTGATATGAATCATTATTTGCAGCTTTTTGTGATGTATCATGTGACATCTGGTTATATCATAGCATTGCTTGCAATTCATGAAAAATATGTTGTGGCAATTAGCTAAGCGAAAACGCTTTGGTGTCCCACACAATGTTGTGGTGTATGTAATGTGGGCGTAGATGATTATCCAGCTCAATGCTGGAGCACAGTGACATTAAACACCACTTTCGTTTATTTATTAGTCTAACACACAAGCTGCTGAGTTTATTTATTTTATTTTGAAGCAAAACTTTGCATTTTCCACCCTAAAGAAAAGAGCGAATGATTGTATAATCCAAAATCACTTGTCAATAGATTTGCTAACATTTCAATCCACTGAGAAGTTAAATTGAAATTACAACTTACAATTTAAATGGATTTTCCTTTCTCAATTTTCATACCCAAACTGATGTTAGACATTTGAAAAGTTACAGAAAGAAAAGGCTTAAATAAGAAAGAGAAAGAAATGACCATGTCAGGTGGCTTTTTAATAATGTATCAGGAGAAGAGCGAGATGTCCCAGGGAGAAATCAGGGCGAGTTACAAGATTCGTGGAAACACGTCTCGACTCATTGTGAACCTCACTGTTTCTACTAGATTCAATTTATTTACTTCATCACACCTGATTTGGAAGATGTCTGGACTTTCTTGATGTAGTTATCCTGGTTTTGACAGGTATTTCAAGCTAGAAATGGTAACAGGAAAAGGCTTGGAATATATGCAAAGTGCATGAAATTTTAGCGAATGATGCTGTCAGAGCCTGACAAAATAGGATACAGTAAGGCTTAAAGATTTGTAGAGTGCAAAACAAATTTCACGAAGCCTCATGGAAAAACTTTCTATTTTATCCCGAGAAAAATTCAATTACCATTCGTCAAAGCAACATGTCGTGTGTATTGGAAAAGTCGATCCACTGAAGTTGACCTGGATAGCAGAGAAATCTCAATTCTCATTTTCGATTGGTTATCTCTCTTCCATGAAATTTCATTTCTGATGACATGGGGCCGAACAAAATCAAGGCGTTGTTCTCCTATGGAACTGAGATATTGTGTTGCTTTCAATCCAATGTTACTTGACACCCGACATGGGAAAACCATCAGTTCATACAGTTGTGACTTCGAAATCTTCAAGTCTAAAGACAGTTTGCTTTTCCTAAATTGATGTGCATTATTGTATAGAGTTACAAAAGTCAAAGCCTTTTGTAAAGTTTTTGGAAAAATGATGATCATTCGTGTTCATCTCAAGAGAAAGTACAAAAGCAGAAGCGGATCCGAGTTGACACATTTTTAAAACCCATCTCCATTTAGGGAAGACTCGAATGTCTTAAATCGATTCTGAAAAGAAATCAATGCAATTACGACAGGGCTCATACATGCACAACACGGACAGTACAGCTATCGCGCGACAATGGATTTTAAAATGTTCAGTTTACTTGTGTTTCATGTTTACCATTTGCTCTCCTATTTTCTTATGAGAGCGAGTAGCATCATGGAAGTGACCTTTCAATTGCTACAATATTTTATTATTCTTGTCACATGATGTTTAACCAGATTAGCTTGTTGGGAGGCTGAGCCTGACAACTGTAGTGAAGCTCAGAACAATCACCCAGGAGAATTCCTTCTCTAATGCAGGTGTCTGGAAAACTTTTTACTTAATTAGGCCAATCTATTCCAGCATGAAAATAAGTTCAAGGCTGTTCTCCCGTTTTTCTCACGACAAAGGTGAACATTTCTCAGTAAAGATTTAGATGTAAGGTCCAGGTTTCTGAATATAGGTTGTCTTTTCTTTTTTGCGAACTTTTATTGTCAATGTGGAAATAACCACATATTAAAATGACAAAATACAGTTTAATAGCAACAATTTTTCATTTCAAATTGTCAAGGTTACAGGAAATCTTTAGTAAGGACTTTCACCTTAAAAGTTGTTTTTCAAAGACCAAAACATCAATATCAAATGTCTATTCATAGAAGAAAAGTGTGCAAAAAATCTGCACTCACATTTTATTCATTCTCTTAACATGATCTAGATATCGAATAACAGGTTTAAATGTAATTTGAAAAATGAAGTAGCCTTTGTATTCGAGTTTTTCATGATAAGATCACATTTACATTTAAAGTCTGAATTTGCATTAAGAAGTTCAAAGTTGCCTCCAGTGGGATTTGAACTCACAACACTGACCATCATTGGATCTAAGGTTGAATGCTTATTCAAATGGGCTACAGAGGCCTGTGCTACTTGTCAGACCTTTCACTGAAGTTTGTTTCATGCACCATTTCACATTTAAAAATTATTAAAGCATGTCTGATGTACATTCTGTCTTAAAATGTGAAATTTGATCCTATTGTGAAAAACTCGATTGAAAAGTGCGACAGTGCTAAGGTGTGATACAGACACCGTAATCTTAAAATCAATTCAAACTTCTTCTGTGAAAACAAATAACAAATGAAGAAATAAACACCCGTTGAACATGATGGGTGAAAAAATATTTAGAATTTCCCACAAGGCCGGGATTCACAAGCTTCACATTTTTAAAACAGCTGTTTTTCATATTTATTTTCAAATTACTTAGAAGACCTAGCATCTTTTTGTAATTTAAAATCATGAAATCGAGTTTTTCCGCTTTTCCTTCTGCACATGAGCATAGGTCGGATTCCGTTTAAAGTTCTGCCAAGTTGCCTATGCCTAAAATCAGTCATCCATAGAAACAATAATAAAATGACTAAATGAACATTACTTAAAAAGTCTTTTGATATGGCAATAGAATATGATAACATAATTAAATTACTTGATAATGTGCACTATTTGGTGGTAAATGTTTCCAAAATCTTATATTTTAACCAAAAATTAAACAATAAACATCTTTTCTCTACAAACATTTAACACAAGTCAGCATCGAAATCATGTAGTCAGAACTGATTGGTGAATGAATAAATGAAAAACTAAATACTACATATTTAAAAGTTAGCACTGGCATAATTTCCTACTGTTAAAAGCCTGGAAAAAAAATTTAAAAGTAAATTATTGTCATGAAGCTTATGCAAAAACACTGTCTTTTGCATTGAAAAATAACTTTTTATCATACATAAGCAATGTCAGTTTAAAAGCAATGAGATTCTGCCTTTGCCTTTGAAAAGAATTCAACTGATTTCTTGGCAACTGCTCCAGGGCATAAATAATAAAATATATGATTTGGTGACAATTTCAATAATTGAATCATAAACATTCACATAATAATAATGCATTCACATTAATTTAACTAAACATTAAACACTTTTATGTTAACAAGGGATTTTGATAAGGTAGAACTAAAGTCAGAACTTCTTTGCCAGGCAACTAGGCAGAACTTCAAACTGAATCTGACCTGTGATGATGAAAAATGCAGCAGAGGTGACCCTCTATTACCACAGATCAGATTCAGTTTAAAGTTCTGCCCAGTTGCTCATCCTAAAATCAGTTCTGCCCAGCAGTCATCCATGGAAACAATGATAAAATCACCAAATGAGCATTATTTAGAAAGTCTTTTTAGAATGGCAATAGGACATAATAACATAATTAGATTACTTGATAATGTGCACTATTTGGTGGAAAATGTTTCCAAAATCTTATATTTAACCAAAAATTAGACAATAAATATTGTTTCCCTGCAAACATTCAACACCAGTCAATATTGAAATCCTACAGTCAGAACCAATTGGTAAAAGAATAAATGAAAAACTAAATACAACATATTTAAAAGTTAACACTGGAATAATTTCCCACTGTTAAAAACCTGGACAAAAATTTAAAGTATTTTAAAAAAAATTATGCAAAACATTGTTTATGCTTTGAAAAATAACTTTTTATCATACATAAGCAATGACAGTTTAAAAGCAATGGGATTCTGCCTTTGAAAAGAATTCAACTGATTTCTTGGCAACTACTACAGGCCATAAATAATAAAATATATGAATCAGTGACAATTTAAATAGTTTAATGATATACAATCATGTGTGTAATACACACACATTAATTTAACTAAACATTAAAGACTTGTTCCTTCACATAGTATTTCGATAAGACAGAACCAATGTCAAAACTTTTTGCAAGGCAACTAAGCAGAACTTTAAACTGAATCTGACCTGTGATTATCAAATTGTACAATTATACAAATATGATTCTTACTAAATGTGTGAAGAATAATGTAGCAGAAGTAGTAAGTTGACTGGAGGGGCTTTTTGTTGCTAGATTTGTTTTGCTACCACATAGAAAAGCTTCTGAAGCTAATATTGCCAGTTTCGCCTAGTTCGCGAAAAACTCGAGTGCAGAACTAGATCTTTGTGGCTAGGCCAGGACGAACATGTTTGTATTCTGACTTTTTGTAGGATGTCAGAGTATAATTATAATTTTTAATTAGTCTTCTATTCAACATCTCTGCAGAAAGCTTTCATCTGATATATACACAGAATCATTGCATCTCATAGTTTGTGCCTGTTTACACACTAAATAAATAAAATTGACTTGCAAGTACGAAAAGAACACAACATTTTCAATTTAGATCTGCCATAGCTGACAAAATCTTTGTGACGAAATGGTAACTACTGACAAATAAACCGTCGGGTGAATAAGGATTATGAAAGTTCAGTTGCAAAAGGCAAGTGTATGAAATAATATGATATGGGTGATGAAAAAGGGAAGAAGCTAAAAACTCTAGGCTTCGAAGCAGTTCATGCGTGGAGCATCCATCTGAGTATGTCAGGGAGTAGGCTTAATATGCCAAACAAGACTAAACAGGATCAGTTAAATTCCGCTTTTTATCCTTCACCTTAGTTGTTCCTTTTTCAATGCATACTTTTCGTTCAGACCTAGCAGTATTCATTTTGGTTGCTGCGTTTTTTTCTTTCTTGTGGTAACTGAATCCTCGTTCAGAGACCAAGGACTGCTAGTTATCCAGCTTTTCATGCTTTCAGTGTGCAGGGAGAGACACTGTACCTGTTGAAGGAATAAATTCTGCGGATCTACTTGTACTCAAGTTTGCAGATATATCGAAGTTTCAATTGATTCTGTCATGGCCACTGCTGGACTACCTGTTGATAATTGTTATTAATTCCTTTCTGGGGGCGTTTGATCACGGACTCCGAAGCTGCCTAGCAGCTTTAGTAGGAGTATTTTTCTGGCCAAAGGGGTGGGAGAATGTCAATTTATTCTTCTTCTCCTATCTCGTTTACTCCAGGGAGAAGGGGCGTTGCTATTCAGGATCAATCTTTAATCATTATGCATGACGTCTTATGATCGAGCATGCGTATTTGAGAGAAAAAGTTGGGGGTAGACGAAAAGTGCGTGGTTTGGACGTTGAATGGTTTGCATTGTGACGGTCCTTACTTTAAAGCGAATTCTTGAGGCCTCATTACATCAGATTGATTGTCCTTCTCTTGAAGAGGAAGGCTGTGCAATTAGGGGGTCTTGAAAACCACTAACATTTCGAGGTTGAGTCTCGAAGGAAGAGGAACATATCTGAAGAAGTCCATTCCGTTACCCGGACTTCAAATCCTGTGAACTTTAAAACCAAGGAAACTTTCGAAATATTTTCTGGGATAACAAGAAAAATAAGAAGAAAGAGGAACAAATCAGGAACAGGTAAGAAAATTGTTTCATCTGAGCTACTTACCGCTTGTAATTTTCTGCGAATGATTCTTAGAAACTTGTATTGTGTAAAGTTTCCCTGAAGAAAGGTAAAGGGAACATTTTTGTTTGTTTGATAATCCATGGAATTTACATCTAGTTCAAATGCGACAAGAAAGCTATGTGAAGACCAGAAGAAGAAACGTCTGAAAGGTTAATAAATTAGGCTGGAAAGATAACTTTCATATCTCAACTGTTTTACGTGTCCACACAAAAAACCCATCTGAAACCCTGGGTCACATACTGCAGACTAACTTTTGTCGTAACGTTTTCGAGACAGAATTCATTTTTCCCACTTTAACTTAATTAGATATATCTTACTACATTAACTTGACATTTCATATATTATTTTTGTCAAGCTAGTTTATTTTAAAAGTTAATTTGAAACAAAACTGTCGTTGAAATGTCATATTCTTGGAAAATTTAAAGTATTGTATATATTCTAACTTATCGACTCATGTTTTCATACAATTGTGAAATGCAATGCGGTTTTAAGGAGCTATTTTTACAGGACAAGGGCATTTTAGGACAACACCAAGGGTACAAGAAACTTCTTTGAAATATTCTAGTTTTTCACGATACGCATTTCTGACAGATCTTTAAGTGGATTTCTACTCCTTGATATTGTTTGTGTTAATTATTTGACAATGTACTCAAAATCTTGCAAGTTCTGAAAATGTTAATTAACCCTAACATTTAAATTCTAAATGTAATAATTCTTAAAAATCACGTTTTATTTCTGTCAGTCAGATTTGCCTATCGTGAAAAACCCGATTGACTGGGTAGATTTAGTTTTACAATTAAGATTTTCGAAAACTGAAATCTGTCACAATTGCGAGATTACTCAGATCCATTTTCCTCAATACTAAACAAATTCGTCCTTGTTAACAACAGGAGCTCCCATTACAATAAACAATGAGGAATTTTGCATTTGAACATGTATTGAGTAAGTTAGTATCAGAAAACATCTTGCTAAAATAATTTAAATTTACCACACTGTAGGAACATCATTAATTTCTGCCATTTTCGACGAGATCAGAAAGTTCTGAAAGCTTTTTACGATGGTGGCCAATGAGAAATTCTATTTTCAATGGTAAATAAATAACCAAAACATTTATTTCAAAAAATAGTATTGCACAATTATATTTTATATAAAAGACATCCCAGCTACATTAAAATTTTTCCAGCATGCCTGGGTGTGGATATTCACAGATTTCCTGCTTGCCTTGTGGTGAGGGCCCACTTGCTGTTGGAAGATCATGGAATATCAGAGCTATCCCTCATATGCTGGAAAAATTCAAACGTAGCTCGGATGTCTTTTATATAAAATGTAATTGTGCAATATTATTTTTGAGATAAATGTTTTGGTTATTTATTTAGGATTGAAAATAGAATTTCCCATAGGCCACCATTGTAAATGCATGTTAGAACTTTTTGATCTTCTCGAAAAAGGCAGAAATTGCCTATAGGGCGTTCACGGCAGATTCTGGAAGTTTTAGTGAAATAAACTTAGTTCTCGAGACTGCAAATTTATGATGTTCAATGGGAATTTCCCGAGAAGCTAGTGGAAATCTACATTTATAAATTTGCTAATGGTAGCATCCTCGGACATTACTCTTCAGTTCTCCTTCTCCTCGTCTAATTATTTCAAAACATCTTAATAATTCAGAAAAACCTTTCGAACGTAAATTGCACAGAAGAGATTTCTGTGGTGTAAAATTTCAGGCTTCAGTTGACAAAGTTTTTATCTGACCTTTAATCGCTTTTGTAATTAACATTTAATAGTCAGCAAAATGTTTAGCACAATAGACATATAATAATTATTTTCTATCAACACGTAGGCTGCGTTAAAAACAACTTTGACCACGGGCTTATGCTTATGTGCAAGTTTTGCCCACCTAATGTACAATTCATTAAGAGAATGGAAATTACTTTTAACATTTTTTAAACTTTCGTTCTGCGATTTTCCGTTTTTATGGAAATTAAACTTGAAGAAAATCTACACCTTTAAAAAATCTCCAACTTGGGCAAGAACTCATATGACTTGTTATAAGCTGTGCTGGTAGGCAACAATGATGGTTGTAATGATAATGACAACAATTCATGGTTATTTTGGCCTATTTTGATTTCATCAAATGACCTACAGGATACTAACATTCGAGTTTTTCTATAATTCGTCATTTTCTGGCAAATCCTGGCAGAATCCTGCCAGCATTGACATACAATGGTCACAACTCATTGAATGTCAATGCTGGCAGAATTCTGCCAGGTTTTGCCAGAAAACGACGAATTGTAGAAAAACTTGATTGTCTCACCATCAAATCAAAATTTTATTCTTATCGAGACCCCTTTTTCTTTTAAAAAATGTTGCAAAAGTTGTGAAAATATGGCAAAAGATTGATCGGTTTCTGCGAGATGAAAGTATCCAATTTGTCTCACTTTGTTTCATCATTGGCTAATTACCAAAAGTGGTTCAGTTTGGTAGCAGAAATTATTAACACTAAAGATATAAGTTTCTTTTTCATGTTTGAAAGGTTTCAGTTTGTACGTTAGGGATTGTTCGAAATGTGTGTTGGCGGAATATATGAACAACAGTTAAACACATGTAATTTCAAGCTAAAAGTAATTTCTTACCCATTACAGTCGATGAGTGGACTATTTCGGGGATTTTTCCGTTGAAACATATGAAAATTTCACACACATCTAGCATCCACTCAAAAATTATTACATATATAGTTTGAAAGGTTTGTGTATTGGAACTTTCTGCCAAATAGTCTTTCACATTAATTTTGCTAGGAACGCAGTGGCAGATTCAGAATTTCCCAGTGGGGGACACCAACCTTTGGGAGGGGGGAGGGGGTGCCAACCTACTATTTTACCAATTTTTCCTGAATTTTAACTGCATGAAAATGAAGAAATTTTGGCCAAGAGGAGGGCATGTGTCCCTCATGCCTGCCTTAGATCCATCATTGGAATGGAAGAAAATTCACATTTCGTTTGACCACATCTTCTTTGGGAGTGAAGATCTATTTGACAATTGAGGAAAATCTAGCTCAAACTAGTTTAAACAGGTTTTACAAATCAACGATTTTTGACTCATCTAATGTAACTATTGAAAATCCACCTTTTCAAAAATTACTTAAGAAAATTAAGTAATCAGAGCTAAAAAACTTAATTCTCTCGGACTTATATGGCAAAGCCAGAGTCAGAATTCTTTGTCTTAGTCCGCAAATACTGATGTTCCTTCAAGATGTGTTCTGCTGGATCGTAAAGGTTTGGCCTTGTGATCAAATCAAATTGGGTTTTATGAGATGCTTTTACTTTACGAACTTTGATTTGAAAACAGTTGGGCGACAAGGTTCCAATTAATATGCTATTGATAACCATTATGACAAAGAACCACCAACGAACCAAGCATTGAAGTAGCCAAGTGATGTCAAAAATAACAGCGATCTTTATGGTAAATCTGACGATCTATTGCACTAATTAGCTGTTACATTATTGCCAACCTTTTAAAAAAGGCTGATCAGAGTGCGCACCACGAATAGACGAATGGACAAACTAGAAATCGGTTCGATGCAGTAAGCACTTTTAAAGGAAAAAAAAGATTCAGGTTTCAGTTCTTTATGATCAAAGACAGCCCACACCTCTTGTGTGTTTCTGTAATAATTGGTGTATGCTATTGTACATGGTAGAAACTGTCTGGAAATCTGACGAACGCTTTCGCCTTTGATGTCCTGGGGTCTTGGGACTCCATCCACACCATCCAGAGACAACCTGAATCATTCTGGGTCTACATTTCATAAATGTTTGTGATCAGTGGCGGATCTAGGATAGGATAGGATTGGTGGAAAGTATGCAACCTATTCAATAGAACCCCAATGTGCCTTACAGTTTCAAACTCACACAGTTGACATTTCCCTATTTAAAAGTTTCTCTTGTCAAATTAAACTATATAATTGAACTAATTTTGACAAAACCAGTGATGCATATCAATACATGAAACTGGTCATTGTTAGACAAGGTACTAAGAATACTGCAGCAGAAAGTTGTAACTTTTTGAAGGACTTTAAATCAGATCAAGGTCCATAAGAAGTATCTAACTGTGGGATTCTAAAAGGCATCTACGACATGCTTCACCAGTTCATAACTCGTTCAAAAGAACTATTTGGAGAGAAAGGGTAGAATAAACTAAACCAGGAGTGAACGGAACCGAGAAAGAAGAGAATTGAAGTTTGGACCCTGGGCACTGTTTGTGCTGAATGTAAGCGAAAAATAGAAATATGCATCTATTTCTGGTTCTATTTTGATTGTAATAAATATGTGGTAACTGAAGTGATATTGCAAGCATAAAGTTTTGGAACTCAAAACAAAGCCAATTGGACAAACTCAAAAAAGTTCACACAATCTAGCAAGTACTGGAAATATTAAATAACCCTTACCTTTATAATTTAAATTGTAACGATTCTGAACAAAATGCACTGTATTTCTGTCAGATCTGACAGATTTGCTTATCGTGAAAAATCCGATTGGCTTTTGCAACTATTTACGTACCTCTGTGATGTTCACCAATAACCCGTAGTTATCCATAGACCAGTGGGCAAATAGTACATCCTTTCTGTGTCATTATGTTTGCCACTAGACTATTTTTTCCAAATATTTTTGATTAAATGGGTGCCCTTTTTGTAGACACATTTTCTAAACTTATTCATAAATACAATTCACAAATTTCCACATGTGAGCTTCTAAATATGAATCAGGAGTGAGTCCACCTCCAAATATGAACATGGTCATGATCATCGTGGTAATATGTCAACATGACCAAGTCATTCAAAATCACTCATTTTATCCCCTTTAAGACCCATGGAATAATACTTTAGTGTTTTGAAAAATGTAACTTTAATCAATTCACTCTATACAGCAATACAACTTTTGATCTCAAAGCAGTAAAAAAAATCTGTCCCAGGTAAATATTTTCCTGTTTTTACATCAGATTCCCACAAATTGGAGTTTTAGAAATTGATAAATCTGAGTTTAACATAAATTTTAGCGTTAAACTGTTCATCAGAAACACATTTGAAGTGTGTCTTCAGGTATGCTAATGTGTCCTCCACAAATCACCAGTGAACATTGAACTCTATTATCTACCCTTCATATTGTAAATGGATAATATATCCATCAACATCCACATGTTGAAAATTACTCAACAAAAATGTACTGGCAAAAATATTTTCAAATCTTTGTGTCAATTTATGTCTCAAAATTTGAAATGCAAATACCCTCAAATTAGATTTGAATAAATTCAGCTCCTGAAAACTTATCAATCAAGGACCAGCTTATGGCCCAGAAGAAAATCCAAATAGGTCATGTATTGTACCCTAATGACTGATTCTGGAGTTATTAAATGGATGTCAGGTACCCTTTAACCTTTTACAAATATGCCAGAAAGTGGAACTCTGACATTTAATTGCTTACAGCACCCCCTTCAGTGCAGTACATGTGGTCTATATACCTGCCATCCTTAGTCTAAACTAAAATGGTTGATATATCACTTGATTTTCTGAGAGGGCATTTTTCTGAGAAGTACTCAAATGGCTGCGGAATTGTCACAAATGAACATTTCACAAAAGTGTTCATAATGGTCACTGACAAATTCCCATGCACTGCAGTATAAGGTGATTTCAGTGTAAACTTAAGTCAACTATAAAGCAGAATTTACCAGTTGTCAACATGTCAACATGGCTCTTAATTTGACATTTTGTGGAACTGATTGTAGCACGGTTTCTACTGGCTTAGATCCATCACAGGAGTAGTAGTACCTCTGGTTCTTCATGGTTCTAATTATTTCACGCATGACTATGACCAGTGAAAGGTGAATTTACCAGTTGTCAACATGGTGCTGTGGTATAGTGTCTGCTTCTGAAACAACTGATTAGGCCACCTGATAAAGTCCCACTTCATTCCTCATTCTTCAAATGTAAATCCTAGTGATCTTGGTGTTTTATATATTTTCCACTATTTTTCTGTTTCTTTAATATTTTGCTGAACAATTGTACTATTTAGTGAGAGAATGCCCATTCCATAATCCTCTACCTATTCACTATTCAAGCAGCTCCATTCAGAGTATTCTTCAATAAAGAGTCCCAGTTGAACATCTGGTATTATGTCTTACAATCAGTTGCAACTGGTTAGTTGCTCTTGATTCCTTTCACAGGTGGAAACTCATAACAGGAACCCCAACTCTTCTTATCTAATGTCAAAACATAGTGTATGATCAGTTACTATTATGTCACCCCTTGTGATGGTTCAGAGGATTTCCTCCTTAAACCTCTACTGAAACTGCCCAATTAAGTAACAATCAGTGAAATTACTTTTTTGGTTCTTTTCAGAAAAAGTAAATATATATATATATTTGTCTTAATTTCTAGAAAGTCTTATGTTTTCTTACGGTATTCAGACTACTGAAGGGGAGTAAATATGTGCAGATAGCAGTCAACAGTCACCTGCATAATTTAGATGGCCTTCAAAAACCTTGTTTGAAATATAGTTATAATTTTGTGGACAAAGATCTGGCATGTATTACATTGGATTGACATTATGGTGTAGTGTTCAGGACTTGAAAGGCTCTTTAAATGGAATGTAACTGGAAAAAATTGGAGAATAACTAACAGTTTATTCGAGAACTTTCTCCACAAAGGGTTATCTGGAAAAAGCGGACAGATTGAAAAGACATCTGGAAATTGCCAATCGGTCCCATAGGTACTAATGGGATCCTATGGCAATGTCACACCTCGATTAACATTTTTTATGCCTGCAACCAAGATCTAAACTGGTTGTTACTAGGATGTGGAGTCGTGAATGTTTAAAATGTCTTAGCATTACAGTAAAAAGCCATTCCTGTGGTACTCTCTGATTCCCAAAATAATGTTGTTCATCCCAATCATTTAACTGTGTCATAAAGTCGACAATCTCAAGGTTATTTCGTTGCAAAGTGTAATTTAGGGTGAGTATTACTCAGTAAAAGTAAATTTTCTGGAAGAAGCTTATTGATGATTGTAGGTTTTGTGGCACTGATGTGTTGCACTATTTATGTGAACATCAACATTGTGATATCGAAAACCAATATGTTAAGACAAGAGTACATAGGTTTTACGAGAGGTTTTCGACAAAGATTTCTGACTGGCTGGTTCCACTGGAAAAGAAGTTCACTTGATGGCACCCCGATACATGGTGCTTAGGAAGTTAGTAATATATTCTGTCTCAAGTTAGGAATTGACGTAACGAAATCGGAAAGTGAGGGAAAAAACATCTACACCATACCCCGTTCATGATTCTAATGAAGAATTTAGAATGCTTGAAATATGCATTTGGGCTTTTTCTTTTACAAAATGATGACACAATAGGAGTCAAAATCATTCCGTCAGCCAATTTTGAGGCAGTTATAATTACAGTATATACCTGTACTTTACGGCCTGGGGGAAGAAAAAATCTGACCTGAGTATTATTAAATTTACCTGCAACTGCAAAATAATGTAGCAAAATAAAAATCGCCGATGCAATTTATTTGGTGACAAATTTTATGACCAAATGATTTTCCTTTTCAAGTTTCCTTGCTCATCATATCGTTCCAAACCAGAATTTATGTAAAGTTTTCACAAACACCAAGGATGAAATACGTAAAATCTCACCTACCTGGTACCATCCCCTCTTTACTTCCCATGTTGTTCTTCCCTATGCTTTACTGGCCATCATTCTTAGAATGGAGTCAACGGGAAACAACGATACATTTAGAGACAACGTTTCAGTAGTCCATTCCCATCTGCTTCTCACTACCAAATATTCACTTCAAATGAGACACACATGATGTTTAAATAATCAATGCATCATTTTGGCCACATTTGGAATGAATTCATATGATATTGATTTCAATATTAGCCTGCCAATTTATTTATCTCCTATTTTACAGAAGTTAAATTGATCAATTAAGCTTCACCAATAAATTAACTATGACACTGATGACTGGGAAAAATAATATTAAGATTTAGTCTTCAAATGAAATACAAACCAGAAATGAAATTCATTCGAGTGAAAGCGGCTAGAATCCCAAAGTTGCGTAGCACGTAGTAGTTATGTAAATACTGTGGTATGTTATCAGTAGAAA
>JBCAUG010279761.1:0-17939 GCA_038406175.1 Haplosyllis leylae
CCCCCCGGCTGGACTGGGTACCCCCACCCCCCGGCTGGACTGGCTAACCCCCCACCCCCCAGTGGGATACCCACCCCCGGCTGGATTGGGTACCACCCCCCTGCCTGCCCTCCCCCCCGGGCTGGACTGAGTACCCCCGAGCTGGGCTGGGTGCCCCCCAGCTGGACTGGGTATCTCCCCCCACTCTGTGAATGGACAGACACCTGTGAAAACATTACCTCCTCTCGTACTATGTACGCTGTCGGTAAAAATCCAAGCTTAATGCACATTCAGGTGATTTTATGTTGCAGTGAGTAGGTTGATACCCTTTTTGTACAAATATGGAAAAAAGATATATGAGATACCGTTGTGAAAATTGTCCCTACTCTGTAACTCTTTTTTTGCTGACAGAACTATCAAAGCACCACAATAGCGAGAAATACACAGTTTGAAAGTTGGGCCTGGAGTGATTGTTGTCGGAGGTAATGAGTGTGAAAGTAGCCCTAGGAATCAGTAATAAAGCAAAGTGGTTCCAAGACAATATCTTCACCCCAAGAAGCTGTTGAAGCAAATATATCTCGAGTAACAGAAGGCCTTAAAAATTTGCATTTCCTTATTATGAAGAAGGCCTAATTATGCGTGACAGTGCTAACAAATTATTGCATTCCCTTTTCTGTTTTCTGAAAAGATAGTGATGATGCCAAATAATCAGATGTTCAATCATTGCCAATTAACAGATAGGCCGAGCAGTGTAAATAATTTGGAGCATCGCTGTCGGCTGTGAAGTTAGCACACCTCTTAGATTCAGTAGCATCCATGGGGATACATTACACAACGGACAAGACAAAGCACTTTGCAGTGTTCATGTAAACTGTTCCTTTACAACATTGGTCAGTTTAGCTCAAAACAATATAAAGCAGTGTTGATCGTTATCTTTTCAGGAAAATTTCAGTCAAAAAGTGAAAGTAGAGAAATTGCATGACGGAGTTAACACATGTACATGTTAACGTTTTATTGAGGTGTGCTCTAATGTCAGGCTTGTAGCTCTGGTATATATTCTAAACATGCCATGTTTGAGATATTATTTGTCATAATTATACTGCAAGAGGATTTATTAAGATTTAAAAAATAATTAGATACGTGTTTTGCAAAGAGAACTTACCTAGTAGTAGTATGACATTTTTTAATTTACGGAGAAACAATATGAAATTTTCTTCAAACAAATAGCGTTTAGTTCAAGTAAATGCATTACAGCATTGAAAAAGAGATTCAATTTGCTCGAGGTAATCGCCCATGAAAAAAATATAGACCTAGTTTAACAGCTTGGTAAGAAATAGTCACGGGGTTTGAAACAACCAGTCCTATCAACTTATCCAAAAAAAAAACCGGCACTGTAACTTCGATAACGTTATTTCAATTGTTGGCCATTCAGCTTCTTCAATTTAGGGCCTAGGGAGGCATTGGTGATTGGGTTTATGAGTTCTCAGAAACTCCTACTAAGTTGTTGTTCGAGGAAACCCAATACGGCCGAACTTTGACTGTGCGTTCACAATTTGCCGAAGAAGCCGAGAGCTTTTCTTGGATGAAAAATCAATGAAGCTCAAACATGCAACTTTTTTTCAACATGGATTGAACCAAGGGTGTTATTTGGACAACAGAAAATTGCAAATTCTGTAATGCCTTATGACAGCCCACTTGTTGCATGTTAATACATTTGTCCTAGTTTTTATGGGTAAGAAGTCATCGATAAATCAGAAAACAATTGTGAACAGGCAATGTTGCATCAACAGTAGGTACTTTGGAACAAATGTTTCAACATATTGGATATCTAGCAAGAGTGAAATCAGCATGTTATGAATATTTTTGTCAGATTTATTGATGTCTTTGCATTGTTTTTTTAATTGATAATATTTTAAAATAAATTTCGACAACTACAAAATTTTCAGTTTTTAACGACGGAACGACAAGCGAAAGGGCACACACTCGTTGATTATTCGGTAAAACGCACTTTGACGCAAGATATACACGTATCATTTCCAAAATTCTACATATATTCTATTATATTAACAGTAAGATTTTATTCTTTCTTTGGTGAAAAAGTTAACCTTTTAATAATGGAAAAATAAAAACAGTAGATCCAAAATATGAAAAACGTAATCAAGTAGATTGTTGATGCAAGAAATTAATGAGAAAGATAGAAAGATCAGGTAGTCTTAGTTTTCGGTGTCAAGCTTTGTAGCTCAAATTTAAATGGCGGCTGGATTTTTAAATAAAAATGTAATCACAATGACATTGCGCCAGTTGAGAGGACGGCTGTGTACTCAACTGTTCAACCTTACACAAGATAAAAAAAAGATTCGATAAGTGCATCAGACTGTCTCATGCGGTGATGAATTTTATTGAATTTGATTTCCAGAAATAGCAATAAATTTCTTGAAGTGCTAACATAATCTGCAAGTCTATAGTCACTTTACAGATCTCGCAAGACAATCGAGTTTTTCTATAATTCGAAAATTTCTGCCAATTCCTGGCAGAATTCTGCCATTGTGTAATTACTAATTTATTAGTGATGGCAAACGAGATAATATAAATTTCATGCAAATCAAAAACTACTACTTACAGTGGGACACCTATAGTAATAATCTGTGTATATTTAATTTATGTGTCGCTCATTTGAAATAAACAAATAATCGCAGATACTGTGAAATTTACAGAAGTGTTTTTATTCTGTGGAAAATTAATTACAATGAAAAATAAGAATCTCTTTGTTTTACCCTACTGAATGTCAAAGAAGCCTGTGCAAAGTATTCCCATTAAGATCCCACAACATAAACTACATGTTACCGGCAGAAATGTACACAATGCAAAGATAAAAAGTTATCCCTTGGATAAGTATGTAACCAAAATTTTAGTGGAAAAAAAATTTTATTATTCAAAGGTGAAGTTTACTTTTACTCAGTCAGAAGAAGAACACAAATCTTGTACGCAAGTTAGGAATGTAAAACAACCAGTATTAATTCTAAGCCTCTTTTTTCCTGAAATCATTTGAAAATAAATAATCTCCACCATATAAATGCTGAAGCGTATTTCAGAGAGTGAAATAATCTGCAATGCAATTTTCAACCCTAAGATATTTTTATTTTTATTGTACTCTTTTCTTGGTTAAATAAACGAATTATCATTCTGAAACGACATGCATTTAGTACTCAAGTGTAATTAAATAATTACAAATGCAACACTGTATATGCATACTGATCACTTCGTACACTATGAATTCTTTCGATTATTTCACACTCAAACTAAACTTTGACATTTATGTGTGTCACGATAATTCCATTACTCCAAGTTGATAGACAGATCTTCATCATTTCCTCCCACTATGCCAATACCATCTGGATCAGTTTGTGTCCCGGGATGAGGTACATACTGGAAATACAAATTACATACTTCATTTAAAACACATAATTTCATTCACCATGGGTCATTTCATTTATTATACATAAAATGGATATAAATATTACATTGTTTCCTGACACCGGCTTCTCTACATTAATAAGGTGCAATCTGTTGAATGCCCTTCTCACGTGTCCTTTAACTTTCATATTACAGCGTGCTTCCGTCATGGCATACAACAAGTTCTTGGATGTTATCCTTTTCCCTGATCTACTGTAGCTGAATTTAATTTTAAAAAAATTGCATGTTTCTCAAAATAATGCATACAAATAAATGCAATTATGCAATAACCACTTATCCGACATTTACTTTTTCTCTGAGGAAAAAAATTTCAAAATGTAAACTCTCACCACTTCCAAACAACTTTCCGAACAGCAGGAATGAATTTGGGTAATAACCCCATTTCCTCAGCTTTAATGCATTCAAACAAGTTGGGTGGAATGCACTGCACCAAGATATTTTTCTTGCATGTGAATTCCCAGAAATACATGGACATTTTCTGCAAAACATCTGGTGACAGGTATAATATGCTGGGGCTTGCTAGTCTGCTTTCTTTCGCATAACTGAAATCAGGAGATGAAAATGTGTTCATTGTGCAATCATTAACAAATTTAAATAATCTGGGAGTGTGAATAACTTAATTTCCATCACGAGTTGATATTTGAGAAATGATTTGATTATTATCTGATGTGAAAATTTTACTCCGTGAAAATGAAAATATTAAATTATCTCTGAACAAGCAAAAAAAGTCAGTACTCATGCATCAAGGTGGAGTGTCAATAGGCACAAAGAGTTCATATTGATGTCACCATTTTCAGTGTCCATGAATGCTATTTGGTGCATGAAGCTTTTCTCCAAATCGTAACTGATCGAACTTGCATGTGCAACAAATGGTCTCAAGACATCCCCATACGCATTGTATGCCAGCTTGAGGGCAAAAAAATGTTAATAATTATAATGTCATTTCCTAATCTTTCTATCTGGCCTATGTTAAGAAGAAAAAGAAATGAAATTACTGTATATTTGTGTACTCACCATCACCATATATCTCGGCCCACCTGTTGGAAATACAGCATCCTCCCCTTTCTCAACAAGAAAGCAGTTCTTGTCACTTTTAACTTTGACATCACCACCATTCATATGAAACATGTAGACGTCCCTCTGTTGTAGCCAAAATTGTAGATCCAAATGAGCTTTCCTGTAATCTTCGGCATGTTTTGATGTTGGTATCATGGACTCAGGATTTTCAGATAAAAACCGATCAAACCAACCGTCACCTAAGTTATAAATGTGCGGTAATAAAAAATTTATATTCACTTCTTATGGATGACTTTCAATACTCCCCACAGTACTGTACGTAATATAGTAAAGAAGTAAATTATGTACTAACTAGGTTGTCCATTGGCAAAACTATTTGGTTTCAAAGAAATGTGCAAATAGTATGGTATGTCCTGTTTCAAGTGAACTCGTGATCTTGGTATCCTCCACTTCCAACATTGTGCTAAGTAATCTACCAGCTGTTGCTCTACATCACTGGTACCTTTCCTGCTTCTACCCAGCTTGCCTTTGGTTTCTCTTCCGTGAACTCTGTGAAAAAATAGAAATTAACTAAATACCACTGGTATCTAGGCAACAACAAACAGCAGAATCCACACCTTGACAACAATGAGGTCATAATGTATTCAAAATGGCGTAAACAAAAGATACTTTCCCATTTTATTTCAGTTTGGAATACAAAACAAAATTAAAATATTCTAAAAGCAATCTGTCATGCATAAGTAACAGCTTAGTGACGAAGCCTATGAACACAAATGTTTGACATTGATTTCTCTCAGCCTATGACAGATGATGACAGTGATGTTGATGTGGATGGAGAAAATGAAGCGAATTTAGAAGATTCGTTGGACTCTAGATCTAGTTCGTGTAAAAGTGACACTGAATTCGAAGAGGATGTCAGTCTTGAGTGGAATAATGAATATTATTCAGCAGCAGTAGATGCTAAACATTGGGAATGTTACTTGACAGAGAACTGTCCTCTTAATATTGTGCAGATTATAGATCGCAGAAAAGATGACTGGAGATCCAACCCTAAAATAAGCTATTTGCCTATTTTGTACAAAGCAAAACTAAACTATAAACAGCAACTAAAAAGATTCTGCAGGTACAGTAAGAAGGAACACATTGCCGCAAAATTATTCACACCTTTGCCATATCATAGTGCAAAGACATACATTCATTGGCCTTGTGCATATCACGATAAACCGGACCATTCAATTGATAATCCATTTTACTGTGTGACCAAGTGGAGAGACCAAGTGAAATGTCAGCCAAAAAATAAACATTACTACACAGTGTTTGCACTCAAGAATAAGTACCACAAACTGTACTATCCCACATGTACGAAATTTTATTGCAACCCAGCACAACAAATTCATGGTGTAAAATTAGACTCATCAGTGTTATTCAAAAAACGGGAAAAAGCACCAGTAATCCGGTACAAGTATGATTTCCTTGAAGAAAATGAAAATAAAAGTGAGGATGGTGAGAAAAATGAAATGGAGTGTGATGGATACAACTCTTCAGAATCAAGTTCAACAGAAAGTGATTGTGAAAGCGATGACACTGTGATTTATGATTGTAATTCCTACAGCAAATCGAACTCTGTACAAGCACATCACAATGACTCAGAATTCTTCGCACACGTAACAGGTATGAGCAGACAAATTTTTGTGAAGCATTCAGGTGCTGTAAAAAATATACTGAGCAATGACATTAGTGAAATAATTGGAGATAAGGAAATATCTGGTCAGTTGGACAGAATCAAAGATGAACCTGGAATAAATGATAAATTACTTCAGCCTGAGCGGTTTTCTCTGAAGTCACGACCAATACATGTATCTTCAGAGGTATGTAAAAAAGAACTAAGACAAGCTTTTCTACATTTGGAAAGCAGAAAGATGGATAAACTGTATCAAATAAATTTGCAGTATGAAACCCTGAAAAAAATGCGGAATGACTACTTCATACTGACACGCCAATCATTACAAATTCAAAAGGAGTTGAATGCACGTGAAACATTGAGTAAACTAAATACATTAGAAGTTATTCCACGGAAGGTACAAATGGAAGTGGACAAAGTTCAGCAGTCTATCTGTAGGAAATCAGATGACATTAATGACATAATGTCCATTTCAAATAAATGTGATAAGAGTTTACCAGCTGAAGAACAGCCAAACCGCTTTGCGAACGATGACTCTAAACCTAGTTGTAGCAGAGATACTACACAAGCAAATTTTCATCCTGTTGGGGAAAATAATGGAGAGCTGCCAATTGACTCTGAAGAAGGAAAGAAAAATCTATTGATCAAGAAAGAGGTGGTAAATGATGTTGACACCAATACGAGTGGTTCGACGGATCAAGTTGCACCTCTAATGGAAACCGAGGAATCAGAGGTTGAAGTAACTGCAAAAGAAAATGTTGGATTAGTACACACCGGCAGCAGGACCGATAAAAATATTGGAATATTGTATTCTGGGAATCAGACCTCTGACACATACATGGGTGATTACTGGTCTGATGGCGAATCAGATATTAAAACTAATCCACTGCTACTGCCTCCTGATGTTTTCAAGCGATATAAGTGTGCACTGTGTAACAAGTGATATGTTGATAAAAGATCTTTTGATAGCCATGTTGAAGCTCACACTGGCCATAAATACATTTGTACCAAATGTCCTAAAAGAGAATTCCGAAACATCCAATCATACAAAAGACATACAGATTGGCACAGCAGAGGAGAGACTTACTTCACTTGTACGCAATGTGATAGCAAATTCAAAGAACGCTTTCAATTGAAAACACACAAGTTTAAGCATCTGGAAGCTACACTGAAATGTCCTATGGACCCTAATTGTGACAGTACTTTTAAGCACAAAGGTGATGCAAGATGACACGCAGAATTTGTACATCGTGAAAATAAAGATTTTGCATGTGATAAATGTGGGAAGAAATTCCAAAGTCCACAATCAAGGGCTCCACATTTAAGAGTTTGTATGGGATAGTTTTCCCATTTGCTTACCGTGTACATAATGTAGATCTGGGTATACCTCTTTCTTCGACAACTTGGTCATATGTCTTTAACCCAGCTTTGATCTCATGTACACCCTGTTCGCAATCTTCCACAGACCAATGTCGGTACGGAAGTAAGAAATCTGGTTTCTTTGTGTGGGGTTGACTACAAATAGTTATACAATATGTTCTCTTGATGCATTGCGTACTAGTACAGAACAACTGCTGATGAGGCTATTTTCCAAAAACATATTTATATTTTTATTAGGTAGATGTAATTTTTGTTAATTTATTATTGTAGATTTTTAGGGACCAATGTACATTAAATTAAGTTTCACAATTAGATATTAGAAAAGTTACACCGAGTTAACACGTAAATGGTGAAAAAAGCTTACTTCGCCATTTTCTGTATTCCAGCGTTTCTATTCACACTCCCGGAATGTTCTCGTCCAGTTTCAATGGGAGTCTGAAATGTTAAGTTTATTCTTAGTCCCAAGGATTTTGTTGCGTTCACAGGCAGCAGTGTGAAAGGTGGGCGATATTTCACAAATTGTTTTTTTTGGTGCCAAATACTAGTTTCGTGTACAACTAAGTACTTAAGTAATTATTTGTACATCTGTTATTGTTAACAAGGAACATTTTCTTACCTTGGAATCTTCAAAGTTAATTCCGTTGTAGCATAGAAGAAATAAATTTTTTCCATACTTTAAAGCATTGAATTAGTTTTTCGAAAACCATGAGCGGTTCTCATTGCGCACTAATGTAAATAAAGATTTTGCCGCAAACTAACAGTCAAATTAACCATCACAAACTTCTTACAAATTTATTTCTTACACACCCCGTTAGCCTTACTAAATAGTAAATTGTATCTATTCCTTTCCATATGTTCTATCCGAACAAAGAACGAAAAACATTCATTTTCTTTTAATTTGTTTCCTTCTCCTCAGTATTGGACTCTCAGCTGAAAACAAAATTTATTTTAGTATTTCATTTTTATTTAGGATTCGGCATGTGTGTTACTGAAATGAATTCAAATACCTTTCTTAGGTGATGCCAAATATTGTCGAAACTGACGTCTACATATCCTTTCTGACAAAATTCTCCTTTGAGCTGCTGCTGAGACTGTAAAATTACACAGTAATGCATATTGCCACTTCATAATTTGCAGTACGTAAAAAATGTCAGAGTTTGCTCTTACCACATTTCAAATTTTGCCAGTTTTTATGGGACTTCATCTGGAATACTGGATTCTCTACGAGCAATCCATCATCACTTGTGAAGTGCTTGAAACAAAATTTGTTACTCTTCTTCCTTGGTAAATCTTCCTTAGGGTCATATGAGTCATCTAAATTTAATTATCATAAGGATATAAAGGACAGAAATGAAATTCACAAACAATTTATCATATTAATCTTAGTCATGATAAATTTATCATAGGCAGTAAAAATGTACCATTCTCAGGATTGTTGCTTCCATACGTGAATGTTTTGTCAAAGCGTATAATTTGAAATTCCTTCGGCCAAATAATTGCGCCTTTTTCCACGAAGTCATTAAACACTTTACCACTACCTCCAATCTTCATCAAAAAACCTGTGAATACTACAGTTATGCCAGAGGGTTCATCTACTTCAACAGAGTTCTGCCTCAAAATATCCTTATATTTCCTAGCAGTACGAACAGCAGTAATAGTTTTGCGAATTGATGTTTTTATGGCTCTGTTCATCTGATCTCTAACCAGTTTCTTGGAATTTGTCTGCAAAATTAAAATGGCTTCTGGGCTTACAAAGTGTATTGCCAGCACAATTATAGTTGTAAAAAAAACCATATTAGCAATATTTGCCTTGGTAGAGCCCAGCTTTTTCAGTTTTGCCATACCGTTCATAAGTATCAGGTTCAAAGAAGTAAAATTAAACTGCTTTGTCGCAAACAGGACATTCAAATTGGAACACTGAAAATGTGTAACTTAGTTCTGTATAAAATGAATAATTTGCATTGAGACGGATAGAAAGTACAAGTACAAAAAAATCCCTACTTCTATGTACAGATCTCATAGTCAGATTTGTCACAATTACAACTAATAGTCACGCCACTTTGACTAAATTGAATGAAATCATGTTGTGACCATTTTCAGAGAAACAAAATGTGTGCAGCAAACATGATACCAGATTTATCCATCTTCCTACGTGTTTTAAATACAATGCGTCATATGTTGAATTTACGGAGACAGATTGTTGACATTTTGTTTCCACAGCAACGAGTTAACTTGCCTCCAATTCAGAATCTGATAAATATGTTTATCTTCCTTATTCGCATTTCAAATATTCTTCGTCACAGACATAATCTTAGAAGGAAAAGAAAACCCCATCAATTGATGAGGCTCTTACGAGCATACAGGTAATTATACTAACTGGAAAAATTATCCATGAATTATATCTGCAGCATTGCAAAAAGTGAAACATTTATGGAATAAATACCTGGTAGTAGTTAGACTAATTGTTATTATTTTTCAGATGCACTTTTGGAAATCACGATGTCCTCACTGTACTTCAGACAAATTGGGATGATTTTTTTTGGCTAACTGAGGAATTTCCCCCAACATTTGAAATCCTTTTATCAGAGATTGAAGGCTTGAATGCACCCAGACAAGGACGCAGAAACATTCTTACAGTACCTAACCAGGTAGGGTTGGATGTATTATGAGTGGTGGATCCAGGATGAGGTAAATCATATGTACCACTGTACGAAATATTAATTTAAACTAAATGCAATTTTTAATTTAGGTTCTATTGACTCTCATTTGGTTACGAAAATACCCTCCTATGTGTGTACTGGGAATGCAATTCAGAGTACATGTTAGCTGTGTTCATCGTACAATCCATCAGATTATTCCTTTAATGCACGCCTCTTTGGTTCACAAATATATAATCTGGCCAACAGTACCTGAATGGAGGACATTTGCTGGAATTTTCCCAGATTGGCCACGGGTTGTTGCAATTATGGACTGCACACCATTCAGAATTAGCAAACCCAGAGGTTTGTAAGTTATTTGTCAAGAAGGTACGCATTTGGAGAGTAATCAAATTTTAATTCATAGTCCCACAATCTGATATTCACCGTCCTCTGGGAATGTGAACAGTCTAGATTTTACTTTATTTCCAGGTGGAGTGCAGAGGCTTTTTTGGCATCGAGACAGACATTGCTTCTTTTTGAATTGGCTAGTAATTACTGATGTAATTGGACAAATTCGTTTGAGTAGACCAGGATTTGTGGGTCATCTACATGACAGCACTTGCTTCAGGTGGGAATGCAGAAAATATTGGCTTTCCCTGCATGCGCATACCAAAAAAATGTAATAAATTTTGTATTTTAATTTTCAGGCACATACAACTTCCCCCCTTTCCAAATAATTTACAGATAATGACAGATGCGGGATTTGCTAATATCCCTCCCATCATAACTCCAGCATCACTGAACCCTATTCCCACTGGTCCACTGAAGGATGCAATACAAAGGTACGTTTTACCCCATTTATCAAAACTATCCTTTGTGCGATTGACTAAATAACAATGGGATCTGGTCAGTTTCTATTATTTGCAACAGAGCATTTCGTCATCAAAGAACCAGAATAGAGACAGTGTTTGGAGTTTTAAAATCTTCTTACTTCTCTGCAGCAACATGTAGATTCCGATCAAGGAGATGGTATGCACCTTTGGTTTGTAATGTATCTGGGGCTCTTTCAAATAGACGAGATACCATGTTTAAAATAATGAGAATACAAATGGGTTTTAATTAATTAAAGTATGACTCAAAATTTGAATAAATCCATTTGTCGTCTTCGTTCAAGCTGACCTAACCATTTCACACTGTGCTTGATTTGTAAAAATTGACTACACATGATGTATTGAAATCGATTGTTCCGGCGACTACATCTATTCTTCTCAGATCAATTGTTGTGTCCCATAAAATCCTATTTAAGTGAATTAAATCAATACGCTATGGTTTAGTTCGGTCTTGGTTTCCTTTGAGCCATGGCTAACCCCACAGGATGGGAGCAAATGTTGAAGGAAAGGTTTGGTGTTTATGAAGTTGAATTATCCATTTACAAAGATAACATTAATAAATGTAATAAACCACAGGAATTCGCGAGGGCAATATGTGATGGTGTGCGCCCAACCGACATTCCATTTACCTTAAGACGCCTGTACCAAGAAGCTGTCTATGGATCTGACACAAAAGTTAGACTTAGGATATTAAACCGAATAAATACAATTGCACAAAATGCCAGGTAACATATAAATTCTTTATTTCTTCAAAACAAATTTTAAGACACATATGGTATGCGAAAATTACAACATATTCTTTTTTCCAGAAGTTTGCCAGCCCCATGACGAGGAGAGTAGGTTTCACCAGCAGCTTCTGATTCCGGAATTGCACTGAAATGACACCGAAATGGCAATTTAGAATTGGAATTTAACTTGTCACACAGGTTGTAATAGGTTTTTTTGTAATTTGTTATAATAATTTATATTGATGTATGCTGTTATGTTTCCAGTATTATTTTATGTGTTTTTTTTGGCATCTCCACAAATTTGTATTTACTGTCCTTGTTTCCAAATATTTTGACAATATTTGCCATTGATGGCAATGGAGAAAATTGTCAAAAATTCATGCAAACACACACAGAATTAATAATAATATTTTTGGAGTATTTGCTTACCTTTCTTCTTGATGAGACAGGTCAATTCTGACATGTCGCTGTTCCGAGCATCGGTGCCTTGTAGATGTTTGTGTGGACGTAGTTGTTAATAGTTGTGGTGCACTGGTAGTATGACCACTTGAGTCTGCTGCCGTAGTTACTGGTACAGTGACTGTGCTGGTGCCTCTTACAGTTGGTGGTGTTGGGTCATCGTCAGGTTGTAAATGTCCAAATTTCTGTGTCAATGTCTGTAGCCATGTTTTAAACTTTTCGTGAACTTCCGTCATTGGTGCTGAAGGTGGAGGCGGCTTTGAAAGATCTAGTTTCATTGGAATTTCCACTACAACATCCTGGTCATGAGGCTTTACCTCTGGGACATCATGTTGTCGTTGACCTTGAGAGACATTAGCTGCAGAAACACCAACAGGATCTTCCATTTGTGCTGCAGCAGGTCTCCGAATAGTTTCTGCCCTTTCCTGTGGCGGTGGCATTTGGTCACGATGTGAGGTTTGTTGTCTGGAGACTTTGCCTTTCTTCTTCCTAGATTTTCTTTTCTTCTTTTTGGATTTCTCGAGATGCTTGGCGGTCATACTCAGTATGATGTATCCTTCATGGTCAAAGAACTTCGGTTTAAACTTTCCGGGCTTGTTCGCATCGGGGAACATGATAGCATACTCCCCACTGTCATCTGAAGACTCATCTGAATCCTCAGTTTCAGAATCTTCTTCTGGCAAATGCTCTATTTCAATTTCCTGGGACTGCTTTATTTCCTGTTTAGTTCCAATTGGGGGAAATTCTTTGCAAGGATCCATTTTTGGCAAGTGACTGGAAAAAGATTTCAAATATTTAAACACATGTGAAGTATATTGTTTGCCTGAAAGTTTACATGAAATTAGTTCATTGCAGTTGGACATAAAGGCCTGTTTAAACATTCCCACCCCGTGATTGAAAATCTTTAACATTTTACTAATGGACAAGAGTACTCTTACGGGCATAATTCTATCCGGCGGGATTCACATAAAAAATAAATTTACTGTGTAGTATTGTGTAAGCAGGTTTTTGTTTTAACAATTGAAAATATGTATTCACACACCTGTCACTTTTTGCGGCTATGGTCTGAGCTTGTCTCTGTCACCTTCTTCTTCTTTCAGCATTTTCATCTTCATCAAGCTGCTCGAATTCTAAGAGATCCGGTGGTAAGGGACGTCTGGTCACTCCAGGAGCACCTCCTACTTCTAAGACATCTTGTGGTATGGTTTCCAATCTGTAATTTTAATTCTTATCTTAAGACCGATGCTACATAGTTGAAATTATTAATTACACTGATTTTACCTCATATGAATATTTCTGAAATTACCTTTATGCAGAAAATGCACTGTCATCAGTTTGCTGGTGTCTGGAAACTGTCATTGTTGTTGTTGTCAGTAATGGAGACAAGGTTGAAATGGGAGTTTTCTTATCTTGACCTCGTTTCTTTTTGTCATCGCACTTATTCCGATCATCATCCTTCTCTGCCATACCTGTTTGAGTAATGATTAATATTAAGAAGATGTTGAAAAAGTTTGGTGGTTTTGAAATTACAACTTGTATTCACAATTTCAATAATTCAATTCATTTAGATATTGCACAGAAGAAAGACATCTAGACATGTAGTTAAAAATGTCAATTTACTCTACTATTCACTGCAATCATTTTGATGCAATATCGCTTATTTCTTAGGTGTCCTTAAGTCAAAAAAAACCAATTTAACTAACCTGATTTTACTTGAGCGGCAATAGAGAAATGGTGCCAGTACAGATTGCGCCTCCTGTGGTCATGGTGGCAAATCATTTTCTAAATGCACATTGGACAATCCATGTATTTTCAGAGAGCAGAATTGTTGGCAAGAGACAGAAGGATGAATCCTCATCTGTGGGTGTGTAGTTACATTTCTGCAATTCTCATATTATATTCTGTGGCCACAAAATTAAATAACATTTATTTGGCTGTTTTCCCTTAACGATGTATTAATTTTTTTTTAGAAGAAATAAGTAATGATGGACATGTGGATGATGATCCAATAAAGCTATTTGAGTCAGACAATGAAAGGGAAGAATATAGTGGATTCAACTCTATTATACAATTGGAGAATGGGGGTATACAAATATCTAAAATTTTCTTCCATCATATTAAGTTGGAATTATTTTAATTCGCTTTTGGGAATATTTCTAAATTTTGGGAGGGGGAGGGTGCAAAATGGCAGAAACAATTTTGTTCACAGTGCCAAAAGTAATATGTATGCATTAATTTGCACTCTGAATATTTATGTCAATTATTTAATTAATTGAATTTATGGGTTTATTTTTTATTACTTATTTGCAGAAGTGATTATGAGTGAAATACCTTCAGATGCAGACGATGATGAGTAAGTTAATGTCTTATTCCTTTAAGTAATATTAATTGTATTTGTATAAATATGTGTTTATTTTTTTGCAGGAATTGTTTTGATTTTGATATTCATAAAAAAGATGGTATTTTTGTTGGAAAGACATATGGAGACTGATCTAAGTGTTCATTTAGGTCAATACACTGACATATTAATTTATTTCTTTTTTATTTCATTGAATATGAAGTGAAATGAATAAGGTTCACCTTGAAGAAATGGAGATGACACTTTCTGGCAAGAAATTTGGGAAAAAAACCCAGAAATCTAAGCTTGATGATGATGACACTGAGTAAAATCATGTGTTTCTTCATATTTAGTAAAATTGAAGCCTACAATAAATTATTTCAATTTTCCATTGCGTTTACTGTATTTTTTTGCAGGTCTGATGACATTAAGATCATGAAGGCCAAGAGTGATGCTGAATATACTGCGTAAAATTCCTTTTTCTTTAAATTTCATTAGAATAGACGACAGAACAAGGCACTTTTATTTTGATTGCTATTTTTAATTTTCTGATTGCTTTCAGGTTTGATGACATTATGCCCAAGAGGAAGAAGATTAAGTAAGATTATTTTCATTTTTTTGCATTAGTCTGAATTTTATTTATTTGTGTCATCAATTATTTGTACCTTGGTAAATTGTAGAAGCAACGTGCCACAGCAGAAAATGTCTTCCGAAAATGATACGAAGAGTAAGTTTGAGGAGGTGTTCAAGTCTTTTGACCCCAGTAAAATACCGTAAGTGGATGTAATGCATTTATTTCATTAGAAATTCTTTGATTATATTTACGAAATAGTATTAATATTGCTTCAAATGATTCTGTTTCAGACAAAGTGAGTTGACTCTGAAGAGGTTTGATGACAAAATGGATATGCTTTTTGACCAATGTGCAGATGGAGTCTTGGACCACAGAGCTTTAATTTTGGGAAGAGCTGACAAAGATGGCATAGACCTGAACTGATACAAGGAACGTTTAGTTAAGGAAATGGAGGAAAAGAAAAAGTGCAAGAATCGTTTGACACTGAATAGACAAGTAACTAAATCCAAACCTGATGAGGCCAACACTGATGCTGGAGCAGAAACTTCAGACATTTATGGCACGCAGTATATTAATCTTATGCCTAGATAACATTGTGATTTAGTTTTCGTTTCAATAATTGCATTCATTTCATTTGCAGATCCAGCAAATGATTACCTGTACCTGAACCAATTGGCTTGTCCACGCGTTGCTAGGGACTACTACTACAATGATGACAACAATGATGAGGATACAGTTTAAATGTAACTTAGAATTACTGTTACTTTTATTTGCTATTAAATAATTTTGGGAATGAGAGCTATTCATCGTAGCTCATTTTTCTGGAGTGGAATATCCCTCGAGAAATTATTTAAGTGCTTTAAATGACACGGAGGTAATAATTTCAACAAAATAAAGTGCTCCTTCGGACTCGAGCAATTTTTTTTGTGGAAATTATTGCTTCTAGTCAATTAAGTGGTAGATAATACCCGAGCACAGAAACACCGAGGTGTTTGTGGGTAATAATCACTGAAGGCAAGGTTGTATTATCTGATTTAACGCATGGCCACGAGTTTCGTCAAAATAATTCACACCTTTCATGAATAGAGGCTCGCGCCAAAATGCTTTAACTACAAATTAAATTCCACTTTGTATTACATAAATGTATAAATATATATTTTTATAAATGTTGGATTATTCAAGTTTCAAATTATAATTTCAGGTCCATTGCAGTTGCCATTATCTTAATCTGGATTATAGATGAAGATGTACACCATAAATTTAAATTTAAACACTTTTTCCAGTCTATTTTCCTATTTTGTTTTGATTTTTTGTACTGTTTGTTAAATGGATAAAATTTGAATAAACGACTTTTTTTTGTGTCAAAAGGAATTAATTTTAATTTTTATATTTCTGAATGTGTAATGAATTATGCGGAACATTTAATAAATATTAAATAAGTACAAAATAGAATTAATTGCGTAACAAAATAACAGAAAAAAAATATTGAGTTCATGAAAAAGAAAGTTTATTCTATTCCATATATGAATTGTAGGAAAAACTTTTATTTATTTTATTGACGCAAATTTACAAGTGTCAATGCATTAAGTAAATTAGTTTGTGATGAGAGCATGTGTTGCATATATTTTTATATGGATGGTACGGAATTTTATAATGGCAGAATTCTGCCAGGAATTGGCAGAAAAAAGAGAATTATAGAAAAACTCGAATACAATGCACACCCGGCCGGTTGCCATAGGACGGTTGAAACGAAATTGGACATGTATGATTACATGATCTTATGGAAAGGATAATAGTAAAAAACTGCCACAGAAAAGGTTAAAGATTAAAACATTCTTATAAGTTGAAAGCAATTTATGAAAGAAATATAATGTATCAGGTACGAGTTGTATTATATAAAATTGCATATGTTTTCTTAATATCTTTTTGTATGTGTCACAAATGCAGCACCTTTTTAGTTTTGTAAGAAAAATACTATTTTCTTCAGAAGCGAGAATTTTATGTCAAAGTGGCATTTTTGTCTATGTCTTTCTCTCACGTAGACGTATACTTTGTTGTTACTGTGAGCGTATACAGGCTGAGTCGAAGACAAAGCTTCAAAGAGAGCTTGGGTATGACACTGCCTGGCGACGTTCCTGCATCCTGAAAAAGTGGGCGTTTTAAACGACTGAAACCACCTCAAAAGGCAATCTTAGGAGAAACTCAAATTATTTGCTTGATATGGTTTTGAATTCAGCATGTTATGAACATTTTTATCAGATCTATTGATGTCTGTATTGTTTTTAAAATGATATTAGTTTAAAATAAGTTTCGACAACTACAAAATTTACCTAATTAAATTAAATGAAACATGTTTCCTTTTGATTAAAATGCAACAACTTGTTAGTAGGAGGAACAATACGGGAATAAGGGATTCACAAGTTAGTACTTATGTTAAGAAAAGTCAATGAGACACGATTGTGTTGCGTTTCTCATCCATGCAATCGAGGCATGATTCAGGATATCAACAAGTTTCTGAGAAAATCCATCTGTGTTTATACTTTTGTTTGATAACCACAGTCATAAGAAGAAGCCTTGGCATATTGTCTCAAAATAGTACATTCCTTTTTGGTTCAAACTTGAAGAGTGGGTGAAAGAATTTGAATTAGATGTTAATGCTATTATTGTGTCAAACATACGTTTGAAATATTTGAATCAAACTGAGTACATTACAAAATATCTATTTCAATATGAAAGATTCTGGCCATTTTGACAAATGCAATATTCCTTTTCCTAATATG
>JBCAUG010279872.1:0-17938 GCA_038406175.1 Haplosyllis leylae
GAACCCCTAACTCCGTGAGTTCGAGTATTTATGCCGTTTGGAAGGGAAGGGGTGGGGCACAGCGTGCGCGGATTGGACACCGGCCGCGCATGCGTGAGTATTTATTACTCACGCACGTGCAGACCGGGAATGGTGGCTATGGCGGAGCCGTAGCGGCCTGAACATGATAACTGGCCATTCCTCTCTCATTACAAGAGAGAGGCCTGGCCGGCTAAGTGCAGAAAGGTGACGGGGACGCACCTTGCTCGTTTAACCATGACATATACTAGGGGATACCACCACTGTGATTCATTCTTTTTATATCAATGTTATGCTATTGTGTTGTTTGATTAATTAGTAGAAATACACCACAACTTGTATCAACATGTATCCACCGTAACTATGAGAGATCATGACTAGTATGTTTCGATAGTACTGACTTGCACAACAGGTATACATGCAAACGAGATATTTCTTCGAACACATTAAGGTGAAAAAAATTGTCTACAGAAATGTTCTAAAGTCACATGCATAAAACTAAATGTGCTGGTATAATCTTAACAACACTAAAACTTAAAATTAACACACAGGAAGATTTATTGTAAACAGTAGTATTCACAGAAATTCATTCTTTACATTCTGCATATGTCATATTAAAAGTCCATTAGAAAATTTATGACTGCCTTCAATGAATTCATGTTTAAATTTTTGTACTGTTCAGAATTATTATGTCCTTACTCATATGATTTGTACTATTATTGTGCAAAATATTATTGTTTCTACAGCTCGCTAAGCTTTATTTGGTAACACAACAGCATTTGGTGAGTTCAGATGAAAAGTTCTAAAATTTCAAGGCTAAGGGTGCACAACAATTGAAAAGTCAACCTCCAATCTCACTGCTCAAACGCCCTTTCCCAAACATCGAAATCTGTGAACCTCAACAAAATTTATAACACACAAGTGATTCCATATTGGGATATAAATATATTTTAATGAAAGGTTTTTGCTGATTGGCTGGAAAGAATATATGTAGATCCTTTCTTTCGAGGATATCTAAAAGTCAAAAGATCATCAAACATTCCCATTTCATCCTATGTTTCCATAACCTGCATTATTTTGATATCTATGGGTAAGAGGAACCATATTTCCAAATCCTTTCAATAAATTCCCCGGCGCCACGCTATAATTAGCTTTGTTTCGCCGGTGCACCAATTGCCCTTTGTTCTTCAGCTAAAATGATCTTCTAAGTCTTGGCCTTACAAGCAATGGCAAGTCAAAGTAGAATACAAGGAGGTTCCCAGTTGATTCCTCATCAGAGGTGATCTTTTTGCTGAAAATTTATTTCCTTTTCTATTTGTAATCCTTCATTGCCACGACTACCAAATTGTGTGATTATGGAAAAATCGACTACGACAGTGTCCGAAAAATGTTATCTATATCATTTCTGTTGAACCAATCAGCAAAAGGTTAACTTCAAAATATTTTCATGAACCCAGTGTGAAACCAGTAAGGATAGACGTGATTGGCACACAGCATACAGCATTTGCAAAACTTAGAACAATAATTCACCACATTCTATGATAAATGTAAGGAAACGATACATTTCTCAATCACAGAAAAATTACTCGTGGATACAAATTACTGTCCATGACATAATACGAATAATACGAATTGTTCTCGACAAAATAGATTGTTACCGTATTCCTGTCAATGTAGAAAACATTCACGTCAGTGATAGTTGAAATACGGCTGTACTTGCCAAATTTATCTCTTTTTGTCAATTACCGTTGAACATGGTATGTGGCGAAGGATCTTGTATTGTAAAATACGTGTATTATAAAAAGCATTGCCTCAGTAGATACCTGCTTTTGAAGTTGTTCCAGCACCTGTGACATCAAAGAACATCTCAAACTTTCAAAAAGTCTAATCGTAGGTATTCCTCTTTCAGTAACCTATTTTATTTGCTTCAATTCTTCTTCATCTTTCTTCAACGATCTTTATTTGGCAATTCAAATGTTAAGGCTCATTCACACTCTGCATGCGACAGCAATTGTATACTAAATTTGTATACTAAACGAATTTAGTGAGAAATTTAAGATAAAAATTAAACCATACAATATTAATACCATCAATCCTGTGTTTGAGGGTTTTCGGCTCCAGTTTGTTGCTGTGTTCACTGATATGCGAAGAACCATGCTACATATACACTATTCTATTTGCATAGCAATTGTTTATGAGAAGTATAACTAATCCCTAGCAGGATGATATCTCGTTTTCTTAAAGCTTCTTTCTATGACTGTTGAATCTCTGCTGGGATTGGAGTTCTTTTAGTAGCACGAAACTATGGAACTAAATGCAACGGAACATTTTCTTCATCGGGCAACAAATGGAGGAAATGCTCCTAAAATTGAAAATGGGGATCCAAGGATATTGGCCACTTCTTACGTAATATACAAAGTCGGTAGGTCCCAACATTCAAAACGTTCTTATGATTTTTTATTATCTGTAAAGTCTGAACAACACATACTGAATATTTATAGATCTATCTCATTGCAGGAGAAGCTATAAATCAAGTGTATTTTCCTATCCTAGTACCAGTTGGAGTGATTGGAAATATTCTTTCATTTGTGGTAAGGATAAAGTACTTTCCCTAACACAACATAACCATAAACACTGCTTTCTCTGTTTATTCTCTTTTATAGGATTTTCCATTTCAGGTGATGATTCAGGCCCACAATCGCCACATGTCTTTTTCTGCTTATATTGCGGCGCTCGCTGTTTCGGATAACATCGTTTTGCTGAATGGTAGGTATTCCACTTCTTCCTAATATTTTCTAGTTCTTGTGATAAAACCCAGTGAGCAGAAAGAGTAAAATAGTGTTGACCAAAACAAGATTTCAATATCAATTTTAAAAAAAAATGGTCAATTTTTTATTTACCCACATTTTTACTTGAACTAAAGATTTATTTATTTTGCTAATACTCAGTGTTATATTGTTGAATTTGATGTGGTCTAAAAAACTGAAATGTTAAAATTCAATCGGTGTCATATCTGCACTAGTATTCGGACTGTAAAAAATAAGGACATCAACGTGGAACAGTTCCTTTACATTAATTCTAGTTCTTCATTTTCAGCATTTCCAAGGTATCTAAACCAAGTTCACGACGTAGATATGGTACCGAATCAGTTCTGGTATTGCCGATTATTGGCTTTTACAGTTTTATCATCAATACAGTGCAGTACTTATCTCATCATAGCCATGACGTTTGAACGTTTCTATAGTATCATCCAGCCACACAAAGCTGCCTCCTTTAATACGGTTAAAAAAGCTAAAATAATAATTGCAAATATATATGTATTTAGCTACTCATTCAATATTCCCTATTTGTTCATAGCAGAAAATGAAGGCAAAATTTGTATTCAAAATAGTATTGCATCTGAGAACGTTTATGGGGTATTCTACTATTGGCTTACTGAAGTGGTAAGTTTTATTTTACCCTTTGTGTGTCTGCTGACTTTGAATAGTGTTATAATTCACACACTGAGGCAAAGATCTCAGCTTAATCTAACTGACACAGAAGGCCACAGTGAAGACCAAAGTGGCAAAAGTAAAAATTCTGATAGACAAATTTTTACCATGCTGCTACTTGTGACCTTTGGCTATTTGATTTTGATTAGTCCTGGGAAAGCTCTTATATTCTATTTAAGTTTTTATTCTGGAAGTAGTGTTTGGTACTTTGCAAGTCTTCATTTCTTCTATCAGATTGGGGAGAAAACCTTGTACACAAACCATGGTATTAACTTCCTTTTCTATGTAATGTCAGGACAGAAATTCAGAACTGACTTGAAGAACCTTTTCTTGTTTAGAAGGAAACTGAAAAATGCTGGAAAACAGGACACCTCAAATTCATACACAGCACCCTGAAGGAGAGTTAGGATAATCAAAGAATCCTTTAGTACAATCTACTTTTCCGAATCTACAACAATGATTACTTAATAATGGCATAATTTGTTTATTTTTAATACTCATAAAATCAAAAGAAAAATACTGCTACATAAACTATCTAAAGGTTTCATCACTAAGTGTCCTGCTAATGAACCCACCAAATTTTTGGCACTTCAAACCAATGAGCCAATAAGCTTCAAAATGTGATTTGAAATATACAGACCATTTCTGTCCAATTATATTTTTGAATAAGTCGTCTTGTAAATACAACTGTATCTTGCTAGATCTAGATTTTTAAGTTATTTGTTTGAATTGTTGCTTTACGTCTTTCTTTTTTTTCATATCGTATTCTTCTGTGGGAACTGAGGAAGCTTCTCAACATCCAATATCTTATGTTTTAATGTTTGACTGTTTCAAATGACAAAATCTAAAATACTGAAAGAACTAAAGTGTGATTAATTAAGTTTTAACTAAATCAGTTATTAAATGTTGATTATGAACCTTAGGAAACTTCACATTTGATAAATACAATATGAGGCACTTCTAATTGCAATGATTTCAACTTGAGAGACAGCACCAAGACGAGTACAAACGGCTACATGGGTGAATGTGGATGTCACCAACTATTACTTTGGGGAGTATTCTAAGTACCAGTCTAACTTTAGCTCCTCACAGTCAGCAGTCAGGGCAACAGTCTTTGCATCTCAAGGGGCGACAGCAGTTGTTCATGGGTGGTAATTCATGAATTGGATCTAGTTGTGAGGAAGGAGCTCTAGTCTGTATTGCTGGTCAGGGGCTAAAGTTGTGGGGAGCTATGGGGAGCTCCAATACCTTCACGGATGAAGAATACAAACACTCAGCTTAAGTACAGTCTTTATTGTTACTCCTGAGACTGGTTGTTTGAAATATGCAGTTGCAACAGGAAACAGTTAGTTCACACTCACTGGGGAGCTAGTACTTGTAATGCAGCAAACCTCCATCAGAAAGAGTTAATTACACACAGAATTACTGGAACACACTGTAGCAGGGGTGTACATGCAGGAAACACTATTAGATGATTCTACACCCTGGGAAGGGAGTTACAAACATAAAGATACAGTTGCACATAGCTGGATGCACTGGCACAGGAGTGATACAGCTAAGAAACTCTGCAATACAAGAACATTCATAAATACAAACTTTAAATCAATACACAGTTAGCTCCTTACATTTCCTTGTACAGTTCTTTACAGACATCTCAGAATGATATTTAAGTAGCTTTAAGTAACAGGTTGTGTAAGGGGGGCTAGTCAACTCTTCCTGCCCTTGAGATCTGCAAAGTATCTAAAATGGCTCAAATAGCCCAAACATGCAATTTAGCAGATCCAGTGCAGGGAATTAGGCTTAGCTCCTCTCAATACCTGAGAAGTTCCTGCTGTTTTCTATTGGTACTTAACAGTCTTGCCTTTTATACCTACTACCTAACCACCAGAAAATCAAGGCTACCACACAAAGTAGTCCCAAGGTCATCACAGGGGACTAGACAAAGGAGTGGAGCTATTTAGTGTGGATTGTGGTTATTACAGGTAGAAGGGTACACTGTCTTGGGTTGGCACTAACCTCATCTAAATCACACCAGTGGGTAATTGTCTAGACTTGCAAGGGGTTGAGTAGGAATACAGTCTTACATGTCACATTGCCATTGGCTGGAAGGATCATGCAATGGTCCTGATTGGCTACTCCTATTGTGCATGTACTGCCTTTGCTGTGATTGGCTCGGGGAGCTATGCATGACGGGCATGTGATCACCACATGATAGATGCATGTACTCCACAGGGGACTAAGGGAAATTAACTGCTTCACATTGAAGTACATTTTAACTGCATTTAGAGCATAAGCGGATGGTTTGCGTCTTAGCCCCTCGCAATCGCTTGCAGATCTACTTCAACCTGTTACATGTACCTGACATGTTCTCCTGTATCCTGTCGTCTTTGTCACGATCCTTACATGGGACCAGTGTACGGCCACTTTGCGGGGCAAACAGTACCACGCAATCAGACTTCAACTGTAAACATGTTAAATAAATCAATTGCAACATGGTAACTGGAGTAAATTTTGGAAAATAAATACATGAAAATGCACACATGAGCAAGTGAGGACTGACTGGCCAATCGTGCTGTTTTTCTTCCTTTGTAAACTTGCACATGTGTTGTGTGGTCGCTCTGGGCATTCAACTAGCCGCCAAGTTTCGTGTTCATTACATCAATTTCCATACCGATATTAATAAAGCCAAAATAACAACGCGTGATTAGACGTGACAAAGTCAATCCTGGTTTGTCTTTACTCAATGTTAATTCGTCAGAATTGTGTACTGCATGCAGCCTCAATTAGACCTAAAAATCAAATCTGGCTGTAGCATATCTATTGCTCTCCCGTTACATATCTGGATACGTGATTTGCGACAATTCATTTTTTCACGATAGGCGTTTCTGTTAGATTATGTGACGGATCTTTGCACAGGAAAGAATAAAACAAATTGCCCCCAGTGGTGTTTAAAACCAGGACCTTTGGATCCTGTGGCCAATGCTCTACCCCTAAGCTAGGGAGCAATCTGTTGGGCACCAGATTACTGAGGTGAGCTTTGTTTCATGCACCAATTCACATGTTGGACTTTATTCATTTCTAGAATCAATAGAGCATGACTTTATAAAGGCCTTAATGGTTCACACAAACAGCCAAATAGTGACTTAGCACAGGGGTAGAGCATTGGTCTCAGGATCCCAAGGTCCTGGTTTCAAATCCCACTGGGGGCAATTTTTGACGAATTTATTTTTGCTCTTCCCTATGCCAGATAATCTGACAGAAACGCCTATAGTAAAAAGCTCAATTGTAACGAAAAGTTACTGGCTATAACAAAACGGCAGAAGACCAAAAGTCAACTTCTTTATGATGGACAAACACGTGATAAAAACGGAACAAATGATGAAAATCTATTCTGCTGACTGATACGTCTGTTGGCACTGGTTACTCTTAGTGGTTACCATACTGGAGCAACATACCAATATCGATAACTCTAATGATTGGCATTGAGGAATATCTGTACACTTAATGTATTTATTGTAGTACTTCTAGTTTTGTTACATAATATTATTTTTGCTTTGTTCAACATGAATATCACTAAATAAATAATCTTCTACTTACACCAATTTTTGTTTATGGATTTTCTATTATTAAAGAGCATAAAATCCAGAGAAGTAAACTGTTCAACACTAGTTGGATACAATGACCATAAAAGATTACCAAAACAGATAGAATCTAGTCAAAATATAGGAGGGTATTTTTGAAAACCAGAGCAATGGAATGTTAATCTGCAGTGTCCAGTCAATTCTGACAAGCTTTCATCTACAATCAGTGTACAAATTCCTTCTTCATACAATTTTTGATTAGTTGCACCGATTTTTTTGTCTTTATCTCCTGGACATCAAAAATGACCGTTCAACGAAATTCAAAGTAAATGCCGATACAATATTAAAAATAAATTATCTTTCCTATCTCTCAACTTAAAAATAGATGTCAAAAAGTTATCTGTGACAGAGGCGTACTTGTTAGTTTTATTTCTGTTAGGGAAATGCCAGATTAAGATTCTACTCCAGCAAGACAACATCATTTCTATTCGGTATGAGCCATGTCATTTGATATGGGTGTAACACGGTATTCCTCAATTTAAGTCCTTAAATTATCGCTGTGCAATTGAGAAAGAAGATATCTCGTTTAGTATTGATTTTTATCACAGTAGCAAAAAATATGATATCATATAGAAATCTATGAACAAATTCTCCCTGCAACTGTATGACTTTCCTTCATTTACCACTTATGCATTGGTATCCGAGGGATTTGACTTAATAGGGTAAGTTTATCTTCTCAAATCAGATCGCAAATCAAAAGTAACGATTCAAGTTATGTGATACAATTTTCTCGTCATTGCCGGCCAAAATGTGCCAATCCCACCTATTCTTACTGATTTCACACTGGCTTCATGAAAGGATTTTGACGTCGGCCTATCACTGATTGGCTCCAAAGACACCCTGCTGATATGGACAATCCCATCACAATTTTTGATAATGGGATATTTTTTTCTTTTTATGTAAATTTTTGAAAATGTATTTGGGAATGATCAAGCATCTAAAAATAATCATATTTTAAATTTGAACAAAACTTGTAATGCTGTTCATAAATTCAGGACACTTCAAAAAGCACAATTTCGAGTTTGTAAATTTTCCTGATTCCCATGGACAACAACTGTTGTATTACATTTATATGTTTCTATTTTAAATTCCCCACTGACTGTAAACATTTGTTTTAAAAATTATTCACAAGGAAACACATTTTTGCCAAGTTTTGTTTCTGGAATCCGCAGTGTAAAAGAAATGATGTGGAAAACCTGTTGTGAGCGTTTACCGAGGTGTCTGTTATTGCGTACGTTAATTGGAGTCAACTGCTTCGGAAGAAATGACTGGTTGATCGTATTCAAAACGCACAGTACACAGACCTTTGTATGATAAAAAATAGAAATTCAGCAATATAATTGCGTTCTTAAGTTTAAATATTAGTTTATAGCTAAAATATGCTGCACATCAATTTCAGTGTGAGTAAAAATTTTGCTACTTCCAACAAACAGCTGAAACCTAATGTCACCAAATTAGTCATTGTCCTTTGATTTCTGTTTTGCACATGTGCATTCTCTTTACGTGAGTGTGCATGAGCTTAAAAGCAGCAGACAATTGAGTTTTTCACGATAAGAAAATCTGACAGAAATAAAATGCGATTTTTAAGAACTATCACAACTTGAATTTTAAAAGTAGGGGTTAATTTAATATTTCCAATACTTGCTAGATTGTGTGCACTTCATCAAATAATTCAAAGAGTGTACCTTTTAATGTTGAAACCTTTTAATGTTAGATGATCATCAACTGAGTGGGCCGGCATAATGTGAATAGACAACGACAATAAGTCAAACGAAGTGGTTTTTGTGCCTTTAAAGAACCACAAAACTCCAAATAGTAATAAAAATTATGGAAGTAGACAAAACGGAAAACCTTCCATTTTTGGAACCAAATGATGAAAATATTTCACGGATGGAACTTAAGGATCCGAGGATAGCTTCCATGTCTTATATGATGTACAAAGTAGGTAGGTCCCCACTTCCTCATTTGAAACGTTGTAACAAAAACTACATATCAGATGAAAGCAATCGGGTTTTTTCAAAATAAATGTTAGACCAATTGGACCAATTCATCTAATGATTATGTCTACATCTATGGTTAGGTCACTATCATATTTCATAGTATTACAGTGAGGCTACTCATTTATGGACAGGTGTCTATTGATGTCATCCAACTTTTCAGACTTACTGCAATATAATTTATGGTGATGTCTACATTGATAGTTAGGGTAATTTGATAGTTAGCATCAGTGTGTTAATGAGGTAACTATTAAATTGTTTAGATCAATTGGTCCAATTGGTCTAAAATGTATTATGAAAAAACCCGATTGTATTATCTTGGTTTGAAAAGGCAGTTCATGGTTTGAACACACATATTTCCTGGTGTGGTGATTTTAACTGACCCCCCCCCTTTTTTGGGCCCCCGTGAATCATTTTGAATGTTGTGAGTGGGACCCATTTTTCATAAATGTTTGTTTTCTTCCAATTAAATTATTTTAAAAGTCATAATGTTAAATACTTTAGTATATTTAATCAAAAATCAACTTATTTAAAAATTTATATTTAATATGATGAATTTCTATACTTTTTGTAGATAAAAGTCAAAATTTACATTGTAATTAATATATAAAATGTGTTAAAAGTAAAAAGTATGACAATTATTATAATTATTTAGAAGAATTATCATCCCTGATTAATTATGTGCCATTTGCAAGAAAAAATTCCATTAAGTTTTTCATATTTATTTGATAACATTTCTATCATGGGAGAAGATAGAAGGGGAAATGGTACAAGTGTTAAGGGGAGCAGCCAGCATAGTTAGACCTCAGGCCCTAAGGTTAAGGCAGGGCCCGTTATTTTGAGGAGGGTGCCCACTTAAAACGTAGGGGATCGGTAAACGATACTACACTGGTAAATTTTCATTGCAGGCGAAGCTATAAATCAGGTGTATTTTCCCATCCTGGTGCCAATAGGAGTCATCGGAAACATTCTTTCCTTTCTGGTAAGGATACTAGGATACTGTTATGTTTTAGTCAGCAAAGATAGTAGAGTAATGACCAATAGATCCTGGGTTCCATCCCTACCAAAGGAAATTTTTTGGTTGAATTTATTTTGCTCTTCCCCGAGTAAGCCTTTGTTGTCAACGTTGCCAACTTTATACACGACAGGAAAAATGCTAGTATTTCTATTTTTTCGAAACTAGATCTGTAATGCGCAGAATTACTTTCATTCACGTGTATTTTCATAATAATTTATTTACTTCATTATATTGCAGGTAGTCATTCAGTCTCATAATCGCAGCACGTCTTTCTCTGCTTACATTGCTGCACTTGCTGTTTCGGATTCCGTTGCTCTCCTGAATGGTGAGTAATGTCTAACTACAACGGAAATGTTGTGATCAATGCGGGATATTAATGTCTTTTCTGGAGAGTTGCATCATGTTTGATGTAGAACACTGCCACCATTTGGTTAAAAGACATATATCTGGTAGGTAAAAATTGACTTTCTCTCTCTTCACTTGACAGATTATAAATGTAAAAAAAAATCAAAATTAAAAACAGATTGAAAATTTTGAATTATTAAGATGTAACAATTTTCTATTTTCCAAAACCACTAATTGAAACAATTAGTACAGAATATAAGTTAAGACCTGAACGAATGTTTTATTCCAATAGGTTTTAGCCCCAAGTTAATTAACTTTTTGATGTATCCAGAGGGGTAGAAAATTAGGCTATATTCTATTTAAACGTATTAAAATGAAGAAAATCTTTAACATTGAAAGAAGAAGATGAGATATAACTAATTCCTTTCGTCCCTTTGATCATTCCTGTCGATAGCATAACGATATATTTTTTTCAGCATTTCCAAGGTATTTAAACCAAGTTCATGACGTGGATATGGTACCGAATCAGTTCTGGTATTGCAGGTTATTGGCTTTTACAGTTTTGTCATCAATACAGTGCAGCACGTATCTCATAATAGCCATGACGTTTGAACGTTTCTACAGCATCATCCAACCACACAAAGCTGCCTCATTTAATACGGTTAAAAGGGCAAAAATAATAATTGCATTTACATATATCTTTAGTTTCTCATATAATATTCCCTATTTGTTCATAGCAGCCAACAATGGTAAAATATGTATCAATAATACAATTGCGTCTGTAAATATCTATGGTGAAATATATTATTGGCTGTCAGAAGTGATCAGTTTTATTTTGCCTTTTGTTTCTCTATTGACCATGAACAGTGTCATAATCCATACATAGAGGCAAAGATCAAAGCTCCAAATGTCTGAGAGAAAGGATCAGAGCCAAAAGTTATGGTCAATATTCTAAAGGTAAAAATTCTGACAGACAAATCTTTACAATGTTGCTTCTTGTTACTTTTGGATATTTGATCTTGACTACCCCTCCAAAATTTCTCATATTTTATTTAAATTTTTATTCTGGTAACACTCCTTATTATTATGCAGGACTTCATTTATTCTATCAAATTGGAGAAAAGACTTTATACACCAATCATGGAATAAACTTCTTTCTTTATGTGATCTCAGGTCAGAAATTCAGAACTGATTTACAGAATCTCTTTTTATTAAAGAGGAATATAAAAAATAAAGGTTTAATTTCAATTTCTGCTATCAGTGACTAGTATAGGACACACATATTTTTAGATTTCTAGGCAAGGTCTAAAGAATGAGAGATGTAGATCGCATATTAAATGATATGCAATCAGAAGATCATAACATGAGAATTTTTTAATTAATAAAATATTATCATGAGGAAGGTTACTACTTAAAGGAACATCTACCTTAAATTAGCTATCACGGTTTATTTCATGTATTGTGCCCGATAATCAGCACCTGAATAGTTATATGTTTCTTGTTATACCCTAATGATTTCAACATTTTATTGATACAACTCCTATAAATTTAACTTCTTATTTACTTCAGTTGTTGCTTAGATGTTGACGGAATCACCATTTCTTCCTTTTGAGGTGTATATTGAAAGATGTTAAAGTTAGCATAAAAATTCCACAAAACATAGTTACACTAGCATATGGGGGAACATTAATAGTGTAACTGTTTACGTATTTAATCTTTTGTGTGTTTATTTTTATCTCTTCCAAGCACAGGAATTATTTTTGTAAATTTTGGTTTCTTATATAATCTGTATCAATGTTTGGTGAGTCAATTCTAAACTAAATATTACAAGAATATGTAATGTATTTTAATGTAGTTTAACCATTCTGCAACCACATCTTATGTAAGGTTATGTAAACTGCGTTTATGCAGGACTAATGTTTGGGTACCTCAGGGTGATGTACACACACGGTGTGTAAGTAATCCATGTCTCTCTCATTCCACGGCAGGTATGGTTTCCTAAATGATACCAAATGTAGAACGTGTATTCCCTAATATCTAGCGCATGCACCCTGTGGGAAGATCTATCAATTCTGACTGGTCAGTAAAAAGTTTTATCATGGTTGTCTTAGAGAAAAATCTGGCAAAATTCCCGTGTTGGCGTCCGATAAAGTGCCAACACTTACTTGATTTCAGATCTTGCTTTGGCAATTTAATGAAAAACTCCTTTCAATAAAAATAAATCCCAGTTTATTTAATATGAAATTTAAGTCAAAATTTAAACCAGCATTACCAAGTTGACACCATCATGAAATGTGATAGGGGTGTCGTCACTGTCACGCCGTCGTCTCCGTTTTTTTACTTTCTTTCTACGGTACAAATCGATTTTCAAAGAAGTGTAATATCACAGTAAAAGTAAAAATTTCCAAAAAAGGCTCAATTCTGCTTCAAGCTATTGCGTCACTCCCGATCTTAAGCACTCTTCTTGTACTCAAATCATTCACCGGCAAAAGAATCTCGTAAAGGTTTTATTCACAAGATTCGTGATGACAGGGAACCACCGGTTGTATTCAGATGCGGATGCGGACCTGGTGTCTCGTGCAAAATCTGCTGACTCAATGACCATAATACATGAAATATGTAATAATGCTATTGTTTTAATTGCGAAATAAATATTTTCACTATTTATTGGAGTTTGTGAGAGTTTGGTTTCGGTTATTTTTTCATTTACCTTTATTTCTTACATAATACTAACAACCTGTGTCTTTGCAATAAGGAAATAATGTGAAAAAATTGCACTGTTCCATGTTTAAGGTTATCAGGTCAGAAGTTTTTGCACTAGACACCAGGTCAGCATTCCCTTTTGAATACGACCTGTGGTAACGCTGGAGCAGGTTTATTGTCCTCTGGTGCCTTTATCGTTTGGGTCCACGTTAGAATAGCACAAATATGGAGTTAGATGAAACAGAAAATGAAGGAAATATTTCACAAGTGGAAGAAGATCCAAGGGTATTGGCTACTTCTTACATGATGTATAAAGTCGGTGGGTTATTTATATTTCTTCGTTTTGGTGGCTCTCAATGAAAACCGCACAATACATGATGTTCGTCTCATACGAAACAACCACTTTAAATCCTTACCCTCCTACATATGCGGAAATGCGGTCATTTTAGTAGTCTATGTGTGTGTGTCTGTGTCTGTTTAGGCAACAACCTTTGAACCACAAGGGCTGCGAACTTCCAAAGCATGCATATTGATCACTTCTACGTCAAGTTTCAGCACCAAAGCAATGGTTCAAATGTAGAAACCTCATATTTCAGCCATTATTTTACTTCCACATATTTGTTTTTCACTAAAATTTGCTCAAAATATCAAGGTCATCTGATGGTCAACATCAAGAATAATTTATATGAAGATTAAGTGGAAGGAAATTAATTTTTAGTGTATTTTAACTGTTTCTGGTTACTGAAGCTCAAACTAAATATTGCTTCCACATGCATACTGACCAGTGGCACATATTGGACTACTTTTCAGTAAGTGGAAGCAAATGGAATATTAAGTCATTGGCCAAATACCCAACAATAAATTACACTGCTTTTGGTTGCAACAATATGTCTATATTTTTAATTACCAAATATTGGCTAATATGCTCTGTTAAACTTGTCTGTTAAACTTGAAAAAGTAAAAAAAAATCAAGATACCATTTTCTCCATTAATATTCTATTATTGGTCATGAGGTAAAAAGAAATTGCCTGGAACCTTGGTTCACACCCCATACTGAATACGATCTGTGCATGCGTTTGCATCCTATCTGGGGGGAAATGAAATATCCCCGTCTAAAGTGCTGAAACAGCCCCCGTTATATCCTGACACTGGTCCATTTTTACTGTTACAAACCTACCCTACCCTCGAGCTCTAAGGGGTGATGGCTTTATCACTTCCCCACTCTCCTTAACACTTGAACCCTCAACACATGTCCACCATCTCCCCTTCTACCTTTTCCCCTTAAATCTCCTTAAATAGAAAATAAATATAAAATTTGAATTAATTTTTATTTAAGCGGAAAAGATAGAAGGGGAAATGGTGAGCAGCTGTTGAGGGCTCAAGTGTTAGGGAGAGTGGGGAACTGATAAGGACCTCTGCCCCTAAGGTTTAAAGTGGCTATGCGCGGTAAAATACAGTGATCAATGGATAAATATTTAATTCCATAATTAATAAACGCATGAAAATGTACTGACGGTTTTATCACTATTAAAGTATTTGAAATAACATGGACTATTTACAGTTTAATAAAATTATAGGGGGACTGTCTTTTGGGTTTAATTTAGGGTTGGTTAATTTGCGTTCTTTTTAAAAAACCGCACTATAAATATTAATTTTCTACTTGCAGGCGAACCTGTAAATCAAGTGTATTTTCCTATACTAGTACCATTTGGAGTCAAAGGAAATACTTTTTCATTTTTAGTAAGATTATGGGACAACTTCGATCTTAGCACATCTGTTATCCAATGGTGATTTGCAACTTTTTACTTTTTAAACACACACAATCCGATCTTTATGACATAGATCTAATCTTTCTCCATTTTGAAAAGGTGATGGTTCAGGCCCACAATCGCCACATCGCCACGCTTATATTGCGGCTCTGGCTGTTTCGGATACCATCGTTCTGCTCAATGGTGAGTAGTACACAATAAATATGAAGGTTTAAGGATTGAAACATTGACAATAATTTGGCGATCACAAGGAATTTGATTCTAAGAAGGGTTTCCGTGGCTTCCGCACTTACCACTGTGGACCTAGTGTCTCCATTTTGCTTATTGACGTCATTATCTTCTCTCTACTGGTGATGTGCAGTATTCAGTCAACTAAATTCCTCCGTCAAATCCTGCGAAAACTTGCCATTAAAGGAGTACCTCATTGCATACTGAGGACAAAGAGCTTTGATTTGAAATGCACATACATTTTAAAATATTTTAGGTCAGGATTTACTACAAAAGTCACGAACTCACGATCAGGGGAAAAAGCAAAAAATCGCTTATAATTGTATTCAAAACGGTGTCGAATCTATGCCCAAAAGACAGATCGCTGAGAGAATGGCTTTACTTTATTGTCATACTTTTGTCATTTATTATTTTTTCAGCATTCCCAAGATATTTAAACCAAGTTTATCATGTGGATATGAAACCCAATCAGTTCTGGTATTGTAAAATAGCAGTTATGGCGGTTTTGGGATCTATTCAGTGCAGTACTTACCTTATAATTGCAATGACGTTTGAACGTTTCTACAGCATCATAAGACCTCACAGAGCTGCTTCATTCAATACTGTTAAAAGAGCTAAAATAATTATTGCATTCACATATCTCTTTAGTTTCTCATTCAATCTTCCATATTTGTTCATTGGTGACAATGATGATAGATTTTGTATTCCAAATAGCATTGCCTCGGTCAATGTTTATGGAGAACTGTACTATTGGCTTTATGAAATTATGAGTTTCATCTTACTTTTTGTATCTCTGTTGACCATGAATAGTGTTATTATTCATACGTTGAGGCAAAGATCAAGACAAAAACTTGTGCAGTTGGAAGATCAAGGTCAGATAATCAAAAGTAAAACTTCTGATAGACAAATTTTCACAATGTTGCTTCTTGTTACTTTTGGGTATTTGATCTTAATTACACCTGGAAAAATCCTAATATTCTATTTAAATTTTTATTCTGGATATAGTGCATATTACTATGCAGGTCTTCATTTATTATTCCAGGTTGGGGAAAAAACTCTCTACACTAACCATGGGATAAACTTCATTTTCTATGTAATGTCAGGTCACAAATTCAGAACTGATTTAAAAAACCTTTTCACCTTCAAGACAAAATCAAAACCTGATGGTATAATTTACCCTGAAGTCTCTTCAATTTCTGTCATTAATGACTAGTTCATTTTCATTATTTGATTACCACCAGAAAATTAACATTCCATGTCATTTCCAAGTGTGTGACAGTGTTTCATCATTGAGTAGATTTCCTCATTTATGCATGGTTAGTAGAATACACCTTCTGAGAACACACCACTTTTCTTAAGTTACATTTTCCATGAGGATAAATTTTGTGCTTGAGTTGGTATTTACCTTACTGTACCTAAAAGCACTTTTCCTGAAAATGCCTTAATATTTAAGTGCATTTTCTATTAGTGTACCAGTTGTAAATGGTATTTATGAAAACTTGACAGCCTTAAATGTGCATACTCCCCTTTGTACCCATTCCTCCCTACCCTTTACAATATAAATTTACAACATTTCATGTTTTGATTACCACATGTCTCAGTTGACGGGACTTGTACACCACTGTACTAATATTGATGGAAGAAAATCCCCACCATTTTTGCTATACACTATAATACATTGATCTTGCTAATCATTTATATTAATTTATGTTAATTAGTAATACATAAATAAATTAATTAATTAATTAATTGCAGTGTCGGATCCAAGATTTCCCAGAGGGAGCGTCAACGCTTGAGGGGGGCGCCTATCTATTGTTTGACAATTTTTTTCCTAAAACTGCATGAAAGTGAAAAACATTTAGCCCAGGGGACACGAGGGACGAGCAGCTCTTAGATCCGCCACTGAATTTGTTAATTAACTATTAATAAAAAAAGAAAGTTTGATATCTTACTTTTCTTATGCTTTAAAAATCACCTTGGTGACAACTATTTGCACTCTTATAGTATAATATACCGTCGCATCAAATACTTGTTTTTAAATTAAACGATAAATCTGTATCTTTAGAGTTGTTATAGCTCATTAAATATGTTCCTTACTCAGAAATGATAAATAAACGGAAACTGCTCTCCTTTATGGAGAAAGATAAAAATGACGAGTGAACTGTGTTTTCATATGCTAATTCGAGTTATTCACAATATAGCAGAAATTGGCGAAAATGGTAATATTGGCCATCACAGGCTTTTACCGTGTGAAAACAAAAATATAATCCCGCAACCAAATATTAGCATTGAACCTGGGGATCTCAGCCATTTCGATCTGATGCTCTCCTCTCTGAGCTATTTAAGTATGTGTTACTTGGGAGATCTAAAATTTTTGTATGGTCATGCTCCATTGGTTCAAAGTAAATGATCTAAGTCCAAGATTGAAGTGGTGCAGTAACGAAAGACAATTTGAGGATCCCAAGTAGCACATGCCTTGACAGCTCAGACAGGAGACAATTAGACCTGAATAGCTGAGGTCCAAGGCTCAATACTCATTGGGGTAGCATTTTGTTGCTAGATTTTTTTTGTTTTCAATAGTAAAATCTCTGATGTTAGTATTGCCAATTCTGTGATTTTGTGGAAAACTCGATTGTGAAAGAGTGACAAACTGTCGTAGAACGACAAGACACCGTGTTTTGAACTTAGGGAAAGGTTCCCTGAAGGGCATTGACTGGTCAACGTTATC
>JBCAUG010279983.1:0-17935 GCA_038406175.1 Haplosyllis leylae
CGCTGCGCAACGTCGGCAAAATCTCGGAAGAAATTTCTGGGGCCCCCCCCTTGACCAAATCCTGGATCCGCTAGTGAGGCCTGACTCGCAACCCACCTCGTATGGTTGTATGCCCTGGAGGTAACAAACTACCCATAACACAGATGATTTGTTAAATTGTCTGTACCCATAATGAGACAAGCAACTGTTGGGACAGGTTGACAAACTTCACTTGTCGCGGTCAAGTACCAACAAGGCAAAGAGGTCTTGAGATTCAGTCCGGAGGGGGATATGCAAGCACACTGGGGGTGGCACCAGGGAAGAGGGTGCATAATTCTGCCACCAAGGGTGATGGCTCCATGTTCTTAAATGAACTTATCCATGTTGAAACAAGACATTTTGTTAAAGGTAAAGAGCAGACGGAAAAGGTAAATAACTGATTATGGGCACACGGTGGTCCAACTTTGATCTTGGCCGACAGAGTTCTACGGTTGCTTGATGGCCTTCCGCTGACCAGAACCTTAATCACTGTGCTTTCATTGTAAGAAAAACGTGAATGAAATTCTTGTGATACTTGCGGTTAAACCAGAATGTTTTACACAAACTATAGTTGATAATGGCAGAATTTTACTCATTTGCTTTTTGTATTTTCGTTATGCAGGAATTGTCAAATACCATCGAACGAGGTCAAATTTAGTGCTTGGTAATTTTTGTGTCCGAAGGTTTGTTTCCAACAATGCCTGGACGATTTTTGGTCATTCTTTCAGGTGAACGAGTGATACTCACGAATCTTTCACAATTCTCAACAAAGATGGGAAAATGCCCCAAGATTATTGTCACAGTATACACATGTACACATTCTAAACTGTGAGTTCTGAAATAATGTCCAACACTCTTAAGTGGCTTTGTGTTACTCAGGTATGCAAAATATGCAAAGTTGCAGTTCTTTGTGAAGTGAAATTGCTGTAGAGAATTGTGTGTGATAAACATGCCAAACCAATTGCCAAAGATATTTTACACCAAAAATAGATAAATACAAAAATACAAGACGTCAAATACAAAAGGAACAAAATATTGATACATGCACTTTGACTTTATCTCTGTTTCAAACACTTCAATCAGTGGATGCGATGAGTATAAACACCATTGAGAAAGATTTTGAATGGTTACCATGCTCACTGAATTTAGTCCTTTGAGAAAAAAACAAAACAAATGTCTGTCACGTTGTGGGTTCATTGGAGATATTGAATATTTGCATGTGAAAACAAATTGAATATTTGCATGTGAAAACAAAACCCAAAAGGGCCCGATATCTGTTTTCGCCTACAAATGGCAAAACAAAAGGAGCCTAATGCCAGCTATTTTAGTTGAGCCAACAAGATCGCATATGTAGAGCCAGATAAGGCTTGAACCTTCCTTCCTGTAGCAGATAGTACTTATTATCAATTCAGTGTAAAGCATGATATTTTTATCCGTATGTTAAGAATGGAATATGAGTAATGGTTGTTTCAAGAGCACGGCGGAGCGATTCTAGCGGCAGGAGTGCGCGCGGATGAGATCCATTACGTTTTCACCTTCTTCCTTGTGTCGGAGTCAAATTAATTCTTTTTCTTCAAATTTTGTTTACGCTTTATAAAACCATATGATCAGACGTGAACTAAATCAGACTCGCTTAATCTTTGTGCAAAACTCGAGTTCGTGACATCTTCTCTAGCTTCAAAGTTACAAACGTGAAATTAACGTTTCTTTTTCCTGACCAGATCAAGGCGCCAATCGGATATTTCAATTGATGATATTCATCTCGAGAAATTGTCTTATATTACAGAGTCAACGTTGAGATTCTCTTGTAAACCACAAACAACCATGCAGGATGAACATGAGTAAATAAACATTAGCCCATATCAAGTCATAACTTGTTGACTATGCACCATACTTCCTTTTATTTCTTCTCACAACTATCGTATAAGTACTATTCAATTGATATTAATTTAATCACATCTTGTTTGAACAGGACAACAATACCACTTCCGATTACCCATATTCTGCTATTTTATCGCCATGTATTGAAACGGTGGAAAGATAATAGAATTTTAATTTTAAAATGTTCTCTTTTTATTCTAATAGCTAGTCCGATCGATTTTCAAGGTAGGATCAACTTAAATGATATTTACACAGTACTGTAAATTTATGAAAGTGTCGTGGGCTTGAATGTTACGTTGTAATTTCGATATCGCATCCGCTTTTAGTTGTTGCTTTGTTCTCCATGTGTGGCATTTCAGTGATCATTTTATTATCAAAAAACAATGGCTTCTTCGCAGAAGTATTTTTAATACACTATACTCTAGTACTTTGTGGGAGATAAATACACTTTTTTTTAGCTTCGAGTGTTTGGTTTCAGATTTGAGAAGTACAAGGTAAAGGTAAAAAAAAAAAAAAACTAGTGTGCGTGCGTGTTTGTGATCTGTGCGTGTGGGTCATGCGCTTTGTTGTTGTTGTTTTGTTTTTTTTCAGTAGGAAGCAATTTTTTTAGGTTTCTCACTAATAAATGTTGTCTTTGTTTCTATTAGAATAGAAACTATTTACCGGTGGTTCATGTTCAAGGAAAGGGGGGTATTTCGTCTAAGAGAAAATGTTGGGACTTTTTATATATTTCACTTCTTTATTATATTATGACGCTTGGTTACATTACTGTTTCCCCTAATGCACATGAGGACACGCGATAATACCCTTGTTTGCCTCGGGCAAGGGAAGTGGGAGGGTAATGCTGCTATAATATAAATACTTGTGATAATAAGATGGTCGTTTCCTTATTTATGGATTAAGACTCAAAATGCCTTTGAGACAGCGGCTTGAGCGAACATATCTTCATGGAGTTGACTGAACTCTTGCCAGTCTTGGTCAGTTTGGAAAAAAGAAGTGCATGGGAGGGTAATGCCGCTATAATATAAATACTTGTGATAATAGTGTCCTTATTTATGGATTGAGACTCAAAATGGCTTTGAGACAGCGGCTTGTTGAGCATATCTTCATAAGGTTGACTGAACTCTTGGTCCGCTTGGAAAAAAATTACCCACCAGTAGTTAAAACTTTTTTCATTTTGCGGGATCCAGGTTTTGTATCTCGCAGCGCAAAAGTGTCTTTTCGTGTAAAGAACGAAACATCCGAAGAAAATGTCACTGCTCCGATAATTGATTCGATGACACTGTGCAGATACATGTAGAAATGCATTCAGATAGTAGTGATGCTTTCAGTCGACATTCTGGACACAAGTAACTTGTAATATTAGAGACCATTAAGGATGTTAAACAGGTGGCCAAGTGCCTGTACTCCAGTGTTCAAATAGATCATATTTACTTGAAAAGTTAGAGGTGAAATTAGTTTTGAAGTGTTGAAGAGCTCTACCCTTGTTATTTTTGCCCCCAGCAATGAAATGCAAAAATTTTGTTAGTTGCGCACCACGAATGAGTACTTACAAAAACATCACTAAATAATGACGCAGAACAAAGGAACACTCTAGTAGTACCTGGATGCAAGAAATTTGCGCCGAAAGTAAATGACTGATACCCACATTATTATTTTGTACTTATTGCGATGCTTTGGTTTTCTAAAAATCGCAATAAGATTGCGCAACATCAGTAGTCATTACCGATATTATAACTTCATTGGTACACATTTTCGTAATACTGTATGTATTGACTTCTGCTGCATAAGATCGATCCAAATTGAAATGTAATCTTCACAGGTTAAAATAATTAGCCCCCCCCCCCACCTTCGTTGAATAGGATACTGTGAGGGACAGAACGGGACACATATTTCAACACTTCAAAAGTGACCTTTGACACCACATTTCCGCATTTGGGCATTGATAATCAAAACTTAATAGACATGAAGAATTTGAAAGGTATTATTCTTCAAAAAGGTTCACACATATTTGTAGCCTAGTATTAACGCAAATGGCGCACTCTATAAACGACATATGCATGCATATTTTTTCTCGTTCCAACCTCTTAAAATTATATCGTGAAAGAGAAATCTTAATCACGAATACTAGCAAAGTACATGAACAGGTAAAAATGTAAATTCTAAAAGCGGTTTTTGTCAATTGTGAAAACGCACGAATCCAGTGACAGCTTAGTATTCTCGCAATTGGATTTGTGTGCAAAATATTAGTTACTAAACATTAGAGCTAAAGAAAGAACGCAAATGAAGACATGAGAGTGGCTGTTGGTCCAGAATCTGGAGACGTAGTCTTCGTTTCAGGCTTGGGATTTTTCCAGAATTTGGAATTATCAATCGCGGCCCAAGAGAGTTCAAAATGGAAAAAAAAATCAGCACAAAGGAACTCGATAATATATCATGTTTTATTATGACATTTAGTCAGGTTCACTAAATTATTCAAAAGCTCAGGTAGTTAGTGCTTTGTTAACTATTATACCTATTGACCTGGACTTCAGGTGCAGAATCATTATTTATCACTACTATCCAGCGTTAAACGGGTCGATGAGAAACTCTTGCCAAAACCACAATATGAAAACAAAGGTGAAGATGTAATTTCAGTCCTTGTAAACAATAATAGTGCCGTGAAATACTGTCAGATCTCATATTAAGAAAGTTAATACCAGGGCAGCAGATCAATAATAGTTTGATGACTTAATTTAAACTTTGTTAATTTTTGGGATGGGTTTGTTCTTTTTTGCTGCTTGTGACGGCGCGCGCGCGTGTGTCAAAGGTATTTACATCTTGGCAATTGAGTTTTTCACGATAGGCGTCTCTGTCAGATTATCTGACAGATCTTCACACAGGGAAGAGCAAAAAAAAATCGTCAAAAATTTCCCCCAGTGGGGTTGGAACCCAGGACCTCCGGATCATGAGGCCAATGCTCTACCACTGAGCTAATTCAATATTCAGTTGTCAGCTTGAATCATCATGGCTTTTATAAAGTCATGCTCTATTGATTCTAAAAATGAACAAAGTCCAACATGTGAAGTGGTGCATGAAACAAAGCTCACTTCAGAAATCTCCTGCCCAACAGATTCCTCCCTAGCTCAGTGGTAGATCATTGGTGCCAGGATCTGGAGGTCCTGGTTTCAAACCCCACTGGGGCCAATTTTTGACGATTTTTTTGCTCTTCCCTGCGTAAAGATTTGTCAGATAATCTGACAGAAAAGCCTATCGTGAAAAACTCAAATACCAGGCAAACTCACGAATGGTCATGAAGCCACGAAACCCTTGGCTTTGTGAATAGCGCTGTTATTTCATATGTATACGTGTCAGCTAGGTCAGTTGCTGTATTAAATCATTTTCAAAATTGATTTCCTGGAGATAGTTGAGAAACAAGAGACAAAAATGTAGTCAGTGAAACTGTTCCAACTTCCAGGTATGTGAGGTAAACCGTACATTGATGCATCCTCTAAATTTCCATTACCTGTAAATGTCGAACGCACGCCCACATTGGCATTTTTCATCGAAGACTGTAATGAGGTCTGTCACACACTTGTTGATTGCCGGTGACATCTAAGAGTACAAAATTAATAGTTCCCATAAACTGCTTAAAACAATTTTTACAAATGATAACTTTTAAACATTTATTTTGACTTGCTTATTGAAATTAGTTTCAGCTGTAGCACCCTGAAGGAGCATAAAAAGAGAACGTTTCTGACATGTTCAAAAGATTTTACAGCAGTTCTTCAGTGGAGGTCAAGGAGAATTAAAAAAAAATTGAACTGTTTTAAGAAATTAGATGTATTAGAAGTCTTGCAAAATGACAATATTTAATTTTTGTGCTAATAAGGAAAGCTTTTTGAACATTTTGAAATATATCACAGACAAAACAATTAATAAAAAATTGAAACGTTAACCTCAAAGAATTAAATATTTACAATGTCTCAATATCAGTCAAAACTCAGGTGTTTTTGGCAGCTCATGTGAGCAGCTCAGTTGCATTATGTTATCCAAGTAAACAAGTAAAGTTTTGCTATTTTATATTTTGTAGAATCAAAAAAATGTATTACTTTCAGAAAAGTAGTACACTTTAAATAAGATCAAATAAGTTTAGTCATTAACAAGTAATATTAAAGTGTTCCATCCTCAGCTGAATCATCATGGCTTGCTTATAAACAGCATGCCCAAACCCAAAAAGTTGTGACCTTTTGACTAACATAAGAGAAAAGCACTGTATTATAATATTATTTATTATAACCCCTTCACATTTCATGTTTTATTGTTCACTTGGAAATTAAATTGCTCTTCAACACAAATATGGTGGCTAATTTGGTTAAATAAAATAAAAATAAGTCAACATTAGTCTCACAATGAAATTTTTTGTTCAGCAGGTTTACTTTAGGGTGAATATGTGCGGATCGTGATTTTGTCACAGTGCAGGTTTTATTCTTCAAAGGAAAGTCTTTTTGTTTTGCATGACACTTGCAAGTAAAATAAATGATATAATAATAATAATATTTATTCGAATCTCTGATTACAATTGTCATGGTTAATAAACTAGGATATCTTGATTTGCGTGTTATTTTACTAGACCTACGTTCAGAGACTCAGGTACTCCTGAAGACATGGTTGACTATCCCCCATTGGGGTAGGAGCCCTACAAAAATCCAATACTGCAACAGTACAAACAACGGTGCTTATGGTACATAAAGGTGAACACAATTCGTTATATCCATTGATCCGTAAATGTTTGTCATTCTACTTGAAATCCTCATCGATTGTTCATCAAGAAACAGTTTCATGATAAGTCTTTCATGGTGATTTCCTTGCCATGAGTAATGTTCCGTATACTACTCAAAAGGTAATATAATTCTCAAACTCTATTGACATTATATAAGAAACCTGTTACCACATAAAGTGATAACCATGGAGCCTTCGTTGCCACGAATAATGTTCAGTATACCACTCAAAAGGTACTCCAATCCTCGAACCCTACTGACGTTAAATGGGATACATGTTACCACGTAAAGTGATAATCAGTTCCTGCTAAATACAATACTATTATCATATTGTTCCTTAATTTGCAGCTTTAGATCTAATATAGTAATACGTAATTCGTAATAAAACAGACATAAAGCAAAAAGTTTAAATAGACAAAAGTTCAAGCAAAAACATGGAGTGTGCTAAATATATACATGGAACCAAGTGGTTTATCAAGGTATCCCCTAGGTGTGCAAGTAAGCAAAGGTAAGGTTAAAGTGTTGCCCCGTACAATGTATATGAACACGAAAATAGTTCTTATTTACATGAGTGTCGGAGCCTTTGCTGAGAGAATTTGAACCGTTTGTTGCAATCCTTGCACACATATGGGAAACTATCCGAATGGGTCCGCAAGTGCTGCCTGTAATTTCTGATATCCGGGTTTTTATAATTACAGTGCTCACACTCAATAGGTGGTTTGTCATGGATCTCTTTGTGAGATTTCAAATCACTTTCACGTTTAAAGGAGGATTTGCATCCTGTGACTTGACATCGATGGCGTTTAGTAGAGACATGTATTTGTTCGTGAAAGTCCTTTTCCGACTTGAAAGAGAACCTTTTATCACAATAGCCACAGTTGTAGTTTAATGATTTGTGAACATATGAGTGTCTCTTCAATGTCAGTGGACTGTAGTATTCCTTATCGCAGGAAGGACATTTTAGACTATCATGAGTCAGCCTAAAGTGTTGATTCAGGTTGTGGGTTGTATGGGCCCTTTTACCACATAGGAGGCATGTAAATGTTCGTTTTTGAGCTTTTCTTACATTGTCACTATCTTTGTGATGCTTGAGCCCAACTGTTCTAATTTTGAACACTGCTACCCGTTTCTTCCTTTTCAGGGGTACACCTACAGAGATATCAGTGGACTTCAGTTGTGCATCACGGGGATGCTCTTTTGGTAGAATCGGGGGTTCATAAATGATTGTTTCATCCAAATCAGAATTTGATGATGGCTCATTTATATTTGGCTCCTCACGAGGCGTTCTACATGGTAACGCCGATGGAAGACTGTGTTGGGTTACCGGTGTGGATAGCGTGCCGTGCCTCTTTGAAGTAATCAATCATTGTGCTTTTATTCGTGCAGCAGAGGGCTTACGCAAGGGCCTATTGGCAGGCTTTTTTGGGCATGCCTTGTCACCTGCAGTGGGGGTACGGTAGCTATCCTTGATAACTTCTATGTCCTCACTGCTCAGGTTATGAAGGGGGATGGCACACTGTCACCTCATCACATCCTTTTTACTAATCTGAATTATGTCATCACCTTCTGCATTGAGTACATCATAATAGGTGTCACTATACTGGGGATCATCCATACGAGTTTCTAATGGAACAGTCTGCTCACTACTTGTTTCAGTTTCAGGTATGGGATCCATATCACCAGATGTAGTTACTACAAGTGGTTGAGGGTCCCGCATACCATCCTTTAAGGGGCCAATAAATTTGTTGAATATATTCAACATTTTCCGTGTTGGGGGACCAAGTGGTTGATCAGGAAGTTCAACAGTTGGTGCCTGTTGGGAGCCTGGAGTGTTCACATCAATGTAGACAGTCAGTTCAGATAGTGGCTGCTTTGACAGATTCTCTGGCTGCGAGCTGATCGTTACCACGTTTAGTGGTCATTCCCGGGATGCCATACCACCTGTTTTAGTACACTCTTCATCAGAGTAGGGTGATGTATCACTGCCATCGGTGGTGTCATCCGTTTTGGTTGCCACGGACAATGTTGGCTTGGATTGCACGTTGTGCTGGATTGTGCTGTGTATGTCTTGGGTGTGCGACAGTTGGTTATCCAAGGAAGTACCTGTTACCACGGAGAATGTGTGGCTCGGCGCATTGCTCATTACCATGGAAAATGATGGAACTGAAGGTTCTTGCAGCATACTGCCTACGTCAGCGACATGCTGTGTGGTATCAAATGATACCTGTTCATCCGAGTGTGCGGATGTTGCCACGGATAGTGCTGGAACTGAAGGTTCATGTGGCATGCTGCTTATGTCTGTGATATGCTGTGGGGTACCGGAGGATACCTGTTCATCCAAGTATGTGGATGTTACCATGGGCAATGTTTTATTAGAGGCCATGTCAGCTTCCAGGATTGATCGCACATCTGATATTTGTAGACCAGTGCTTCGTTCAATGTTCTTAACATTCACACTTAGCTGACATGTGCTGTCATGTTTTGCCATCACACTGTCGATTAATTCTTGCTTGATAGTCTTTGTGACTTCTTCAGGATGAAGCAGTAAACTGCCTATGACAATCCTCGTGGATTTTTCTGAGTTCAACAGTGGGTCCGGGTCTAGTTTAATGAAGTCATCATCAAACACCGTTGGGCCTGGTTTCCTATACTTTGGAGGGTCAATTGATTCTATTTCCTCCTCACGTAAAGCCTGCTCAAAGTCACTGTCAACTTGCATTTCAAAGTACAGCTCCTGCTCACTTTCATTATGGTTGAGTGGCCTCATTCTTTGCATGTCATCCAAGTCAAATGGTATAGGCATGTCTAAAGTGAACAGCCTTCTCCTTAATATCCCATACATGTTGTTTCCGAGGTACAATAAGGTAGTTTCACATATTTCCTGCACTACACCCATGTATCTAGTGTTGTTTAAGGTACTCCAGGGTTTTATTGAGGTGTACACTAGGGCATGTTGATGGAATAACACACATAGGGTGTACAGACAAAGTTCATTGGGCCAGGTACGAGCTTTTGGAAGTTTTTTCAGCCAGTCCTTGAAAGCTATACCAAGCATACCTAGACATGTAGATCCGGCACATCTGTACCACTCACTGTGGGTCTTGATTTCATTAATCACCATTGTCTTTATTGTTGCACTACTCAGATTTGTGTACTCCGCGAACGTGTCATACAGACATTTACAATTGAATCGTTTAGTCTTAGTTACACAATGACTTGTATCCAAATAATACATTGAGCTTAATGAACCTCGATCAAACACATTGATGTCAACTCCATGATGATCTGGTATGTAGTTAATTTCGGGCTTGTATTCAATCTTTCTGATCATATTGTTCAGATCGCCGAAGAAAGTGAAACTTGGTGGTTCTTGTGCGCCTGCCATTTTTCGTGGTAATTGACTTACCATGACTTTATTGAGGGTCTAATTATTGCGCACTGTATTTGATTTGGATCTTCATCTTTTATTATTGTGTCATATTCCTCATCACAAAGATTGCGCGGTTGTTTATTCAGTGTACTAGACATATGGATTGCAATGTGGCGTTCATCGTTTTGTTGTTCATATATAGTCACTCCAACTGGGTATTTGTTACCCCAAATAATGACTCACTTCTTTACTCATGTTGCATGGCTACACATCTTGTTTCTTCATTGCCACGTTTAGTGTCATTGTCAGAGTAATGTCTGATACCTTACAGTGGATGAGTATTGTGTCTGGTTGTGAATCTAACAGAGAGAGACAGAAGAGTTAAGGAGCAAGCAGATGCAGTTTGCATCTCTTGACGAAGGCACTGTAAGAATTACTTTTTCGGATATCACGAGGTAGGTCATTGTAGCTCTTAATGACCTTGTAAAGAAAGCTAGTCCTGTATCATTTATTGTTCACTTTGGGAAGGTACATGTCATTTTTTCTTCTTGTGTGATACTTGTGAGCACATCTTAGTGATGAATTATTAGAGTCGCATTGGAGTGCAAATGTGAGTGGTTGTGGGAGTTGTGAATGCTCTAATTGGAAGCCAGTTTTTAGGTTTTGCAGTGTTATTATTTGGTTAAACTGCAGTAACCTTTGTTTGTGATATTCTTGGGCATTTACATTTGCATTTACTATTTGTGAAATGCATTTGTTTTGTAGTTTTTGAATTTTGTTCGTTTGTGATACACTCAACATGTTACCCCAAATAGTGGCACCACATGTGAGATGACTGTAGATGTGTGCAAAGTAGATGGTTTTTTTGCGTTTATGCTGAGTGTATTCTTGCTTAACTTCAACATTTGAAGGTTACAGCTTATTTTCAGGCATAGTTGATCAAAGTGTTTTTTCCATGTTAATTTTGAATCTATCCATATGCCCAAGAATTTGGTAGACATTACCACGGGAAGTGGCTCATTATCAATTGCTAAGGGTTCTTCACTGCCTTCTTTTACGTTGAAATACATACAGACTGATTTGTTAACATTTAATGTTAATTTATTCGCACGGAACCAGTCTTGTAGCATGTTCAAATCTTCCTCAAGGCACCATTTTATGTATCTAACCCTTTGATGTGAAAAGTACAGGGTAGTATCATCTGCAAAAAGTATGCATTTTACATATTGCAGATGAATATGTAGGTCATTGGTGAATATTAGGAAGAGCAATGGACCTAGGCAGCTTCCTTGTGGTGTGCCATAAGTAACATTATACTCCTGGGAATAGGTATTACCATCTGTGGTAGGACATTTGGCTCTAATTTTGCGGTTCTCAAGATAGGATTTGTACCATTCCAAAGGTGTTCCTCTGATGCCATACTTTTCTAATTTTCTCAGGAGTAGATTGTGGTCTAAGGTGTCGAAGGCCTTGGAAAGGTCAAGGAACACTGACACTGTGATTTTGTTCTTTTCTTTATTCTTTATGATTTCACTTAAGAGCTCTCCTACTGCTTGCTCACATGAATGTTTGCTTCTGAAGCCGTATTGGCTATTATAGATCTGCTTATGCTTTTCCAAGAAGCTGTATGTTCGCTTATAGACCAGCTTTTCAAGCAGCTTGGAGATTGTGATAAGCAATGAAATCAGCCTATAATTAGTAGTTTCCTCTTTCAATTTGCCTTTATGGAGGGGCACTACGTCAGCCTTTTTCATTTTATCCGGGAAGATGCCTTCTTGGAGAGAGCAATTAAAGGTCTCTACCAAATAGGGTAGGATTTCATTCTTTAATCTCTTTAAAAGGACATTACTAATGTCATCACCACCACTGCTAGATTTATTTGGCAGCTCATCTATAAGCCGTGCAATCTCTGTCCTGTTGGTGGGATACATGTACAGACTGTTTTGACAGCTATTCATTTTATTTAAGTAGTGATCTATACCTTTGCACGACACAGGGATTTTCTTTGCAAACTCCTCACCAACTGTGGAGAAGTACTTGCCAAATTCATCTGATATCCTTTTAGAGTCATATAATTCTATTGAGTTTACAGTAAGCTTGTCAATAACATCTGTTTTCTTCCTAGTGCCATGTGTGATTTCATTTATTAATTGCCAGAGCTTTTTTGCATTATTTTTGAATTTAGTGCATTGCTCCTGGTAGTAATTCTGTCTTGCTCTACATTTTGCCTTTTGCAGTACGGATCTATAGTTTCTATAATTCTGGACACTTTCCATGGTAACCAACACTTTATTTATTTTTAGTGTTTTTTGTATAAGTTTCTCTGTTTGATTATACATTTTTGAGCCCATTAGTCAACCAGGGTTCTTCTTTCATGCTACATTTTATTTTTCTAGTTCTTATAGGAGCATGCTTATCCAATGTCTCTTGCAACATGTTATGCAGGTTATTAAACTTGTCATTGCATGTTGTCCCACTAAGGATAGATTCCTTATTGAGCTGGGATAAGTCTTGCATTATTTTGTTTACATTTCAGTCTCGCAAGTCACGACTAGTCACAGTTATGGTGTCACTTTTGGTAGGCATAAGGTCACTGAAAATACACAAGCACAGTAGGTGGTCACTGATGTCACTAATTAATATATGACTGCAGCAGTCCCTTTGTAGGTGCTGTGGACAAAATATGTTGTCTATTAGGGTTGCTGTGCTGTGTGTTATTCGCGTAGGTTTCACAATACAGGGTACTAAGTTCCTTTGAAGATTTTTTTCAAAAAATTCTTGAGTATTAGTATGTTCTGAACTTTTCAATAAATCCAGATTATGGTCCATTCCAACTACAAAGTTTTGCTGTGTGGACTCTAGTTTTTGGATAAGCTCAAAGTATTCCCGCAGGAAGATTTTTTGATTTGTGTTTGGGGCTCTATATAGACTACATAATATTAGGTTGTCTTTATCCCCTTTAAGTTCCACTGTTATATGTTCAATCATGTCAGCAGTAATTTCTAGGTCGGGTTGATGTCTAGCTTTAAGTGTGTCATCAGTCAATATACATACTCCTCCACCTTTCTTTCCTTTTCTCTCCTTGCTGAAAGTATTATAGCCAGGTAAATTCAGTAAGTGCTTGTTGGATTGTCTTAGCCAGGTTTCACATAACAATAGAGCATTCACTTTATTCTTTACTCCCTTAGTAACCAGTGAAGCAAGGTTGTTTTGTTTATTTATTAGACCTCTTACATAATTTAATTGAAGGACACTAAGATCGTTTGTGGTTGTGTTAATACCAGCTAATTCGTCATGATCTATGTATATACATTTCTCATTCAGTAGCAAATCAGAATCTACTATGAGATTGTAGTGTGTTGCTTCGGTGAAGTCATTCTTTAATAGTGGTATACCATTACCACGTGAAGTGATTTTTGGGGTGAGACACATCATCAAAGGAATAAATAGGATGATAAGGATGGTAAATGAGCAGTAATATGATGATGATAGAGTTTGAGATGAAGACATTTATGTACAATACAGAGAATTACAATGATACACAAGTTGATCTAACTTGAGCTATGATTGGACAGGCTGTGCAATGAAAACAATACTGAAGGATAGTGATATTTAAGGTGCTTACATACCATTGTGTCATTGTCTTTTGTTGTCTTGATATCTGGATGCTAAGGTGTCTAGTGTATGTTACCAAGTATAGTGATCGTTCATTCGTCTAGTATGCGTTACCAAGTATAGTGATCGTTCATTGTAGCAGCAGGGATGCCATCTACATTGTTACCACGTAGAATGTTCAACTCATGTTGGATCGATGTGAACAAGGTTATCCTGATTAATGAACGTGTCCATATGTTACCACGAACAATGGTCAAGTTGTTACCACGTAGAGTGGTTATGGTTATAATTTAAGAGGCTGGATCATTAGCGGCTGTGCCCTCTGGAATCGGAGTTGTTTCCATTGCATCCGATCCATCACCAATGGTGGGGATGACGTGTAGTCTGAGGTGCTGTCTAACTTCTGTTAGTAACTCACCCATGATTCCTGTGTTGATCCAAGATTCCTTTCTAAGACTGTCCTGGTAGTGTAGAGGAATTCCAGTACCCCAGACACTGTCAAAGGTCACTTCACCTAGTGTTTTGTTTCCTGTGCTCAGGAGAAGTTCTGCTAGGTGTGTATTTTGGCTGAATTTTGTCAAGATGCCAGGTTTGCAGAGTTCCTTAGCTTTTCTTTTCCACAGCTCATTATTGAAGTTTACCACATTTCTACTAGCAACCTTACATTCTGATGCCGTTTCACTTAACATGACTTCTTTGGCTGTGTCTGTGTCATTAAATAGTAGGGCTTTACTCTCTTGGATATATTGCTCACCACAGTGGTAAGTTTTATCATTTAGCATGAATACCGATGGGTGGAAGTTCGAAAAGGGACTCAGTTCCCCAAAATATACCAGACTTTCATCATCCATTTTGCTGGAGGCATGAAACCCGCTAAGGTCATCAGGTAGTTTGTGCAGGTCTTCTTTGGTGTACTTTGTTCCATGAATCACTAAGTAATTTTCTTCCAGCCTGCATTTCCCTTTATATTTTTCTAATCCCCAGCCTAACCTGAGTATGGGTTTAAGGGTCTTCCTTTCTTCTTCCACTGTTTGTGTATATTCCCTGTCTACGTACACTCTGCGTGGTAACCAACTCTTGTTCTCAAAGAGCACGTCTGCATGTTGTTTCTTCTCAAAACTGACAGAGATGGGTCTGTTTTTACCAGTTTTAAATCGTCCGAGCCTCCTTGCAGTTCTTATAGGTATAGTTCTTGCTATTGCCATACACTTGTCTGGATCATTTTCACCTATTGTATGTGATATAGCACTGTAGATTTTCTCAATCCTATTCGCTTCCAGTTCATAGGAGTTTTCTGTAATTCCATGGATTATGAGGTTACTTTCTAGTGATTTACATTCCAGTCGTTCTATCCTCTTTTTCAGTTTGGTGTTTTCTCTCTCAAATTTTAGGCATTTCCTATATAGTTCACTTTGAGCCAATTTCAGCCTACTTAGCTCCTCCGTTTGCGTAATTTGATTCAGTTTTATTTCCCCCAGTTGACTTAGGGTGTTTTCCACTTGAGTAATTTTAGTTTCCACTGTTGAGATTTTTGATTCCAGTGGTGCTATTAGTTCACCTAGTGCTTCTTTCATACAGTCTATAGTTTCTCTTGGTAGCTCTTTCGTAGCCTTGTGTAGTGTAATACTTTCTTGTTGAGTTTTGTTTTCGATCAGTTCTGAACTGCTTCCATTTTGGTCACTAGATGTAGATTTCTCCATGTTTGTCCTTTTAGGTTCAGGTATGTCAGGACTAGAATGTGGTCTTTTTTTGGTTGTTAGTTGTAGTGGATTCGGTGGTTCTTTGTCTGTTGTGACCCTCTTGCACTCAGGGCTGAAAAATTCCATTAAATTTTGCTGGCCGTCTTGTAGTTTAGGTCCCTTCGACATTCCCCTTTTTCATTGATGAACACTATTCGTGGTAACAGTTCTTCACTTTGGTATAGGTTGACCACTCACGTAAAATCTTTGGTTGATAATTTGTTACCCCACGCAATGTTCAGTGGTAGTGTTTTTAATATCGCTCACCTTCTTTGCAATATATTGTCGATTCCTCTACTTTATTGATCCTATCCTTTGGTACAGGCTTTCTTCAATTAATCCTTACATTAATGCATATCCTATTACTGCATCAGAGCACAGATCCTGCCCGTAACGAGTTTATTTACATATTTCTTTCTTCTCCGCGTAGAGAGTGTCCGCCATGTTTCATGTATGATTTGCTTAGTTTATTCAGTAGTTCACTTGCACTTCTGTAATTGTAGGAACTTTGCATAAAATTATGCAATTAAAATTAAATTTTACACAAAGTAAGAACCTTCTGCTCTTCACTTTCAAAGAGTATTTAGAGTCTTCCTTCAGTTTATAAACACCCATTTTTCACTTTAAGGTCACGTGCTAGCTTCTGAGAGCAAAAAAGTGTGGACCACCACATAAACAAGAGACTTGTCCTTAAAAATAAGCTGCAGCTACACCATTGGCTGATACTGGGTCAATCCTGTAGGTGGCAGCATTTCAGGCAGTCATTCGGACACCAAAGGCTGCAATGAGGAAATATGGGCAAGAGTGTCTTTGCAACCTTTCTTTTGAGCAAGTATAACTCATCTCATGGTTCTCTTCTTAACCTTGCTGTGTGATTTTATGCAACTTTCGGATCTTGCATTGTGCTTTGCACTGGCAAGGAGATGCCGTACTTATGTTATTGCCATATTTGTGTACATGATACACTTGTTGCCTTGGTGGCTAAACTTATTATGATGAACTAAAGTCGCAATAAAGGATATATCTCAGCCTGTACCTCTGTGTTGGAGTTCCTCGGTTGACGTTGATCTAACTGGCGTACTTGCTCTGCCGCCGCAGAATGCGTGATAAACTAAACTGTTAAACCAAACTCGTGAGACGTCTTAGTTTGCATCTACTGAAATCCACTATATGATCAACCTCATTGGAAGCTGAACCGACTGACCACACAATCTGAAGACCATACTCTAAGTGTGCTATAAGGACTTAACAAGACTTGTGGGAACAGCAGTGCTCATCAGGTTGAAGATTGACCACAAACTTAGTGGTGTTCAGTTTTTATTGAAAGTCGCTATATTGAACAGTAGAGTCATGGCAGCCATTTTGTGATATTTGGCAATGGTTGCCATTCAAGATGACTGACAATACAACAGCTAATCAAATATAGCCACCAAAGGTCACCTCCATCCAAACTAAAATTTAGAATTTTTCTGAGTTTTCCAATGTTTTTATCTGACCTCGTGTAGGTTCAATCCAGCATTGCATAAAATAATGTTGCATTGCATAAAATCAATTAAATGCTCATAATGGCAGACACATGCGTAAACTATGAAGGAAAAATGTAATTATTGAGCAAGAAAGAGGATTGTGATCACCCAGAATGGTAGTGCAAGTTAAAAAGCAATGGATATAGTTACCCGTGGACCTAATTTGGATTACTAAATGCCAAAGAATCTAGTGTAAATTCATGTAGAACTACAGTAGTGGACGATAATAGATTCAAACTATTTCGCGACAAAGGCAAGTGCAACTAGTTCATATAAGTGTATACGATTAAGGATGAACTATCATGATGATACCTCACCAAAATGTCAGCGAAAAAGTTACCACAAACTTGTCCTGAGGATCAGCAAAGCATAATCAAGTTCACAATAGATACTCCTCCATCCCAAAGAACAGCGAAAAAACATGAAAAGGTAGAACAGCTTCATGAAAGGGTAGAACAGACACCAATAGAAGAATTACATGAAAGGGCAGAACACACACCAAAAGTAAAGAATAATCAAGATGTGAAAAAAAGGACCCTGCCGAGTATAGAGAAAGAAAGCAAAAGAAGACATCAATCAATGATGGACTCTTCCAATACCAGTGCAGAATCCCTAGAAAGAAGAGATAACAAAAAGGACAGAAGATCGATTGGAAATAAAGAAAAAGAAGAAGAAACTGAAAACAGCACCCCAACCTCGACGAATGCTACAAAACCTCTAAGCGAAATACAGCAAAGTGAGATAAGAATAATAGCCAAATTAGAGCGACTGATACAACCACTACAGAACAGCATGGAGAAACTTCAAAAAGACTTTGATGAATGTAAGCGAGAACTTGTCACTGTCAAGGAAAGAAACTGTCAACTTTTCTCCAGAATAACAGCAACTGAGTGAAAAAACAAACTCCTAGAGGAACAGGTACAATGGTTAGAAGACAAAATACTAGAAAACTGAAAGCGGCTAGAATCCCAAAGTTGCGTAGCACGTAGTAGTCATGTAAATACTGTGGTATGTTATCAGTGGAAA
>JBCAUG010280094.1:0-17929 GCA_038406175.1 Haplosyllis leylae
GAACTGCTCCATGGATAATGCAAATGAAGAGTTCACCTATCCATGAATAATCAATTCTAGTATCCATGTGCAATTAGTTGAATTAGACTAATTCATCTAATTCAGTAAGATCCAAAACCAAAATAGGAAAAACACGAATAGGTGATTAATTGGAATGCACCAATAATATTAGTTAATGTACAGGAAATATAAACTATTGTCAAGAATTCGTATTCAAACTTACATGTGAATTCCGTGTCTACTGAGAAAAATTTGTTAAGTTTTATTTTCACTAACATAGCATATTTTTCTGTCATTGGCTGAAAGATATTCCTCCAAAAGATTCAAGATCCTTATGACATAATTTCCCTGATCACTTTTGCCTGAGAAACACTACTTTAAGATCGGTGCTGTGCTTTCCTACTGTGGATACAACATTAAGCGTACCACTAATGGTGATAACAGAAACCGTTTTCTGCTGTGCTGTTTTACATCATGCCTCTGGTAATCTCCTGTTGAATTTTTTACTATGTTTTACCAAAATATCCCATCCAAATTGATTTTGATGGAATCACTTGAAGTCGTGGATAAATTCTTTCAATTGGTATGTGATATTCGTAAAAACAAGTTCTAATGTAATTCCATGATCTATCCTAGATATATGCCATTCATTGACCCCACCCATTAATTAGTTATATTTTCTTTTTGTTTATGAAGAATAACACCCATAAAATGGCCTCCTTTCACGGAATCGTCGATTTCGCTTGTTCACTTGTTCATTTCTTGGCTGCCTGATGCAGATACATTATTTCTGTGCAAATCTCAATTCCAAATTTCTCAAATTGTTTCATCGTCAGAGGCAAAAATTGAGTTTTTCCTATTTGGACATTTTCACTGAATTCGCTTAATTCACTGAATTCTACAAAGCTCAAATTGTGTAAAACATAGCTTGTACTTGACAAGAAACTCTTTGCTCTAAAAAAAGAAATTGAACTCTTTTGTAAAATTGTGAAAATTAAAGAAGAGTTTTCTTTTCGCTGAATTCAGTAAATTCACTGAAAGATCCAAATAGAAAAAAACTTGAATGTCACAGATAAAATGGCTTCTGATCCTGATGAGGATTTGCAAAAGAGATAGAAATGGTTCAGCATCCTGATTTGGATTCTGGTAGAATTTCAAATAAATAAATTCTCAAAAACATGCTCAAAACCAAACAGTTCAGAATGAGCTCTTTTGGATTGAATGTTATTTCATGTAACGATCCTTTGTGTGTAGTGTAGCCTTTTTGGCATCTTACTAAACTGTAAAGAAAATTCCCATTCTCTATCGAAAAGAATTAGATAGGACTAGGTGGTCCTGACCACAGTAAAGTGACCATCAATTGCACACAAACTCTGCCAGGGGTGTGTGAGGTGTAGGAGTATAATGGAATAAAGGGATATTGATGGTCCAGAGGGTGTGGGAAGTCCAATGGGTTTTGGGGGGTCCTGGGGGATAAGGGATATGTGGGGGTGTACAGGTGCAGCAGGTGTAGGGGTATAAGGGATATGTGGGATGAATGGGGTATTAGGGTGCAGGGGTGAGGGAGTACATTGGGTGCAGGGCCATGTGGGGTGAAGGGGGTATGGGGGGGTTAAGGATGTGGGCGTACATGTGGTGTAGTGGGTATGTGGAGTGTTAGAGTGTATGGGTACACAGTTTGTAGAATTGTGGTGGGTCCAGCGGTATGTGGGGTTTAGAGGTGTGTGGGTCTTAGAGATATCTGTAGTGTAAGGGTGTAGGGGAGTCCTGCACCTCATTGTAGTAATATAGATCCTAATGTAACATCAAGTCGTAGGAAAAACTCCCAATATAAGAATCCATAGCCAGTTTAAACTGATAACAAAGAGTTACATCCTTGAGATCTTGGTGGTGTGCCGGGATATTGTGGGGTTAGAGTTGTTTCCTACTGATTTTAGTGATAGGCCCTACTAATGTGCACATTGAAAATAAAAAAAGTTATGATTTTGTGAGAAGTGTCTTTTCAATGTGCATAATCTTCTGTGGAAATTGGTAAATCAAACATGGCCTATATCCAATTTGATAGACCTGATGCTAATACTCTGGCTGCTTCATTTTTGTTGGGCCACTTAATTGTCCAGTCAAGGAATGACTGAAACTACACAGTGAATCCCACCACTTGGTTCAAGAGCCAAATAAGTTATCTAGTCTCCTTCGCAAGTTAGAAACTGGAATTGCTTGGACACTTTGCTCGCAGCGTCAAGAACTAGACACACAAATTGTTTTCTGCCCAAGGTGGTAACATCTACTATTTTAAAGGCTTTCCCACCTCGTTTGACTCTTTTATTTTCCTTTGAGAATCACGTTTCATGAACCATATTTCCTGGAAGGTGTGGGTGTATTACCCTGTAAACTCAAGGACACAAACCGCTTCCCGGGTGAAAGTAATAGTCTATCCGACGCATGACGTATTCACAAGTCGAAACTATGATATATATACACTCTATCGATCCTTATAATTCTCTCACAGTTGAATGTAATACAAAATTCTATTAGGTTTTTTGCAATGACAATAATTTCAAAGTGAAGACGAATTTGTGAAATATTGTTTTTTAAATGATAGACAAAAATATTGCTCTGAGTGAAACATTACTATTTTGATACCAACAAAATGAAATTAAAAGGAGCGAAGAAGCCTCAATGGCTGCTTGATTACATATGAATTGATCTAATCAGTACCCACGACCTTTGCAAAAACATATTTCAGCCCAAACCGTGAATTCGTATCATAAAGTTCTCGCAACAGGGGGTGACGGGGGTACACAACAAGTGTGAGGTGTATCACGGGGTATACAGCAAATGAGAAGAGTGTGGAGGCTTATCTCCCTAATATGTGAAGCAACTCAGAATTAAGAGAAATTTCTAAGCATCAATCAGGTCCTGCCATCTGTGTTGTGTTTATCATTATCAGCAACAGCCTCAGAAATAAAAGCTCAAGACACCTAAAAAGTTTCAAAAAATTTCTCATTGATACTTAACAATGGTATTCTCTGCAGTCTCTCTTTATCCTGTTTGAAGAAACCAACCGTGCAATGGATTCAAAATTTCATTTGAATTACGAAATCAATGGAGAAATTGCACAAATATTTTCAGGATTGTCTGAACTTGTTAAAAAAATAAGAATTTTTTGTAGTTTACGTATCGTGATTTATCAGATGGTCCAGATGAACGAAACATCTGTGACACAAAAACCTGAATGTTGTGATACAATGAAACATCCAGGGTAGATGAAACTTGGAGATAAAACATACATATTTTTGAGAAAATTACTCTCTTTTCAGATCAGACTAGTCATTCAGATCAGACTAGTCACTCCCTTGATGAGATAAAATCACCCTTAACAGTCAATCAGTGCAAAGCAGACAAGCAGGCAAAGGGACAGACAGATATTTATAGGCTTTTTATACTTTTAGTATTGACTAGCCACATTGGGGATGATGTCACATGTAACAGCCAATCAGTGCGAAATGTGACAGACACTCACAGACAGACAGAGACAGTCACAGAGACCTAAATACACATGACTCTTATACATTTAGTCTTCTTTTCAGGCTAATTTTTGAAGTATTTTAAAGTTTTTGAAGCCTTTGTTGGAAAATATGTTGCGGTCATACAGTTTCAAAGACAGATTCCGCGTGTACTTATCGGACACAGTCTTTCGAAAAAAAAAGATCCCTGGATTTTGTTGTTTCGGACCATTAGTTCCAAGCGTCTTTGCCCTCTTTCTTTTATTTTATAAGCCGTTCTCCGCAAAGTTGCTTTCGACTTTTCTGATCACATTTTAACACACAAAGTATTTTTTCAACTTTTGGGCTATCGTGTTACATGTTACACCCATGAAATGGAATAAGCGGAAATTAAATACGCGGTTTTGATATAAAACATTTGAAAAGAAGGAAGCCTAGTCTCAGACACTGTTGCATGTATTTTTTGCAATGGTGACACAACATCTCCTTGTTCGGAATCGATACGACGTAGACTCAGAGAGGAACGAAAAGTTCTCCGTGCACCCTGCAGAAAATCCAATAAATACTGGCACATTTTGAGACTGTCAAATAATACCAAATCAGTAAATACAATGGTTGTTTGAGATTTTGCCGACCACGTATGTAGTGCGAGGGAAGATAATTTGTTGAATTAAGTTTGTCTGTCTGTGCGGGGTCCCTATCCCATGTTGCACTGGGAATGCATCCCTTGATGCACTGGGACAGGGATCCCCAGTAAGGACTTCCCCATGTAGAGGAATAGGGATGGAGCCATCCTTGGTATACCTCCTGTTGGAAGGCTTTCTTGTTTCCTCTCTTTGCAAGTTTCTGAAAAAAATGTAGCTATTTAGCTACAAAATGATGTTACACATGTAGTCTGCGCTATCTTCTGATATATTTAATTTTTGATGTACAAAAAGATAGAAGCTGAAAATAAGAGCCCTCAGTTTTTACCGTTGCAAAATATTTATTATAACCCTGGGCTCTGACCACTGTTTGCCAGGCTGAGCAGTTTTAGGCAGAAATGTCTAAATTCTGTGATTAGACGTCAAACTGCTACACCATTAAATCCACTGTTATATTTGGCGGTTAATGTGATTTCTGAGCTGGAAATGCATCAGGAAATGTTTTCTCCTTGGAGAGGCAAATAAGACTGCGGTAGTATCTTAATGGTCGTCTGGAATGCGACGGAGCACGGTTTGATTCTTATTGGAGCACTGAGGTGTTAATACATTGTTATATTATTGTATTAAAATATTAAAACATAGCTCAGATCCCCTTATTACAATCAGTAATTACACAACATCCTTTTGTTATTAAAAATACCGGTTTTTCCGGAATAGAACAAAAAAAAATCTCGCAAATGGTCATTGTATCAACAGAATTAGCATTCTCTGATATCCTCCAAATAGGAAGAATTGCCTGAACTTTCCACTGGGTGCTGCGGCTTGCTTACCTTTCTGTTGAAGAATTTATTCCACCAGTTTACCTGTTCATTTCAGCTGTGCCCCCTTTATCAAAGCTGCTTCAATCCATTGTCGGTTCTCTGTTTCTTTTGATGTTAGTACCTGTGTGGTAAATGTAACAAATGTATACTTAATGTCTCTCAGCAATTTCACAAAAAGGAATTTCTGGTTTACAATAAAAAAATATTTTCTGTGTATTTAGCATTTCTAGATCAACCATGCTTTTGTAGGTGAATACATTAGTGTTAAATAACACCGAGTAGAACAGTCACTCTCACGTTAAATATACCTAAACGTTATTCCGATGAAGGACCGATTTGTGCGGTGAAAATCAGAAGAATTTGAAACAAAATTGGTTTTTGAGATCTTGATCTCGAGAGTCTCATGAATTTCATTTAATTGAAAATAACAATTGATGAAAAAAGGAGACAAAATAACATATTTATATGTTATGGTATATAGGGACAACAACACCCATTTCCGTTGACTTGTCTCTTACCTTATTCCCCCCAACCTGACGCCATAAAGCGCTAATATGTACTTTTGAAGACGTTCATGTTGCTAAGATACATATATTTGATTAAGCGTGTACTGTTTTGCGATACCACAAATGATTCCTCTTTTCTTTGGATGAAAGAAGGTAGCATTTTTTAAAATTCTGCTCTTTTGTCACTCGTTTAATGAAATGTTGACTTGAAATTTTGAAAGCTGAAACTCAGCAAATATCTACCGCAGACGTTTGCTATGATAGCAGAATAAATAATAAACCACTAGGTTATTAGTGGACATGCATAAATTGAATTGATGAATCGTTTCAAAACTTTTCTGACTTTTTATGGTGGTGGTTAGAATTTAGAATTTTAAATACTTCTGAACCACAATTAGGAACCTAATTCTTGTTGCTGGAAACACCTTCCAACAACTCTCTTCTGCACGGACACATTTGATGAGCAAAAATTGGTCAAACACCCAGACATTGATCATGATTCATCTCAAAAAGGATATTGCAACAGGAAACTTTAATGTTTCGTAACAGCTCAATTACCTCGAGGGCGTCAACGTCTTTGTTACAGCTCATCTTGCAATCTGAGAACTCTTTAATTGATTTCACTTTTTTGTGTTCCTCATTGCCGTTTCTTTGCGAGGAAGGTCATCAATTAGACGAACTTGCAAAAAGCGGGTGTGTCTCACAGAACTGTAAAACAATGGAAAAGATCCGCTGAGCCTTTGCGAAGCCTTGAGTGTGATAAAACATCACTTGTACAAAAGACCGGATAATTTCTAAACATCAAACCGACAGACAATACTGCTGTGGGTGGATCTATCTCTCGGTCGTACGTTACAATAGCAAATGTACTCCACATTTATTTAATTTCAATATAGACCCAACGGAATAAGCAAGTCAAAGAAAAACCAAGAAGCCAAGAGTACTTATTGTGTGTGTGGCCAATACGATCGTGGTCGGCTTTTTATATTAAGATCATTTGTATATATATATATTTTTATCTTCATAACTGGTAACAATGGACTTCAAGATCATTAAGCTTTGTTTTTGAAATATTGACACCATTTAATTCACTAGGCATTGACTTCCTGCAGTAGCTGTACATTTTGTGGTTCTGAGATCTTTGGTCCATTGCATTGTTACAACTATTACTCATTCACAGCAATTGGATACTTTTGTGATCCATGAATATTGATCGTCTACTAAGTTTTCGCGTTAAGCCATATACTTATCAGGCTGTCGCACATGCTAACAAAATTTTTTTAACCAAAGCAACGCAAGTAGAAATTTTACTGGACAAGGGAAAGAAGGTCCAGAAAATAAAAGGAATTCTGTTCGTCTTTAATTCGGTGGGAAGGAAGAGGAAGGCGAAGCTACTTATTTCTTTGTTAATATCTCGTTTCATCGTTAAATACTTGGCCTCAACTCCGCAAGAACACAGCTTCAATCCATATTTGCTTACCTGTTGCCTTTAGTAATACTTTGATATTTAATACCTCACTGCCACATGTACAGTGTACATTAAGACAGATCGTTACTTAAACTCGAATATGTTCTACATTGCTTTCTGTAGCTTATTATAAAGGCGTTTCTAGATAACTAGCTTACTTTTAAATGTCGCATCAATATCTTAAAACAAAGCCCGATAGCGTTTTGTTTTCAGGTTCTTTCATTGGCACGTCAACTCTTTAATTTCCTGTGTCCCGCTGGTAACTTTCCGGTGACTACAAAGCAAATTACCTTTCACACGATAATAGATGGATGAGTGAAATGTAACGGAAGAATCAAACAAGTTGAAATATTCTTGCCTTCAATCCGACAACAATAAGTTAAGCTACTGTATTCTTGTCACAATGACAAATAAGTACTGGTCATCTGTCTGTATTGATCCTCAATTTGGTTGTGTAATATCAGTAATCACCCAAATATGGTCAAAATCACATTTTTCAATTTTAACCTTCCCTACGCAGTGAATATAGCATGTGTCGACAATATTCAACATTTATAACCGCTACACAACAATGTTTTGATTCCTCATGATATCTTGCTTCCCAAGCTGTTTGTGCAGTCATCTGCGATCGACTTCATTTCCAACATGACAATCAGACGCACAATGTTGGTGCATTGACAGACAAGTCATGTTGACTTGGAGACATGAAACTGGCTTTACTAATGAACTGGGGTTCCTGCTCGGTGCAGCTTTTGGAAACAAAGCTATACTACATGTAGAATGCATTACCTGTATGCTTCTCTCACAAAGGATAATTGTACTTCGATGTGTCCTTTCACAGGTAAACTGCAACGACATTGAACTCTGTGCTTTGGACTGTTTTGCAGTGGAACACGCCCAATGTACAACCACTATATACCACCAACCCAAAATCTACAAAACACACAATGTTGTTATTATTTTTGTCAAGTTTAGAAAATGTTCAATTTTTTATGAAACTTTTCAAATTGTTGTGGCATCATGGTCTGCAATTTTCTTGATTAACGGTGTTTCTATTCTCCAACCCAAACCTCATGGGTCTTAAACCAATTTATGTTTAAGCATAATGTCCGTTTGCAGTTTGCCTGAAGTAAATCTATTGAAGACTAACATAAAATACTCCTGACAAGGAAAAATCAATGTTTTTCTTTTCTCACTCTCTTTTTGGAAAAAATGTGATAAGGATCGTCATCGGAGGGCTACTGGGTGAAAAAAATAAACCATTTGGAAATTATTCAAGATTTCCCAAAATTATACAAAGTTGGCAACGTTGCCAACAAAGGATTACACAGAAAAGAGCAAAAGAAATTCAACCAAAAAATTGCCCCAAGACCTTTTGACCATTACTCTAATGCTCTACTGACTGTGCTAGTCAGGTATGTATTGGGCAAGAGATTTCTGAAGTGAGCTTTGTTTCATACACCACTTCACATTTTGGACTTTTTCATTCATTTCTAGAATCAATACAGCATAACTGACAACCAAATTTTGACTTAGCTCAGTCAGTAGAGCATTGGTGTGATGATCAAGAGGTCATGGGTTCAATCCCCACTGGGAGCAATTTTTCGCTGAATTTATTTGTTTATTTTGCCCTTCCCCGTGTAAGCCTTTGTTGGAAACGTTACCAACTTTGTGTAATTTAGGGAAAACTTGATTATGTTACATCTAAGAATTTTATATGTGCTGTCAAAGTGGTTGGTTGTGCATGGCATGTTCAACTTCCTCACAGAGGCTGAGCTCTTTAATCCTTGCTACTTCGTCACCCCTGATTTCTGTATTTGTTTATCTTTAATAACAATGTGTTGCGATCCGAAGGTTTTTGTACAAAGACTTGTCAAGGTAATTTCAAGTGACCAGTCGGGATCATTTGATCACCTGATGACTGTCCTGTCCTATGAGAGTTACAACGTGGACAACTGATTCTCTGTGATTATTGCGGACGAAAGTCCACACCCAATGACAAAGATAATCGCGTGGAATGTTTTAATGTCAATACTATGAAGCTTTGCACCACCTGAGAAGCCACTCCTAACCCTGCCTTTTACTTCATTATTCTGACATATGGCCTTGCAATTAATAAGGCTTTACAGACCATCGTTATTTCAGTTGGCACGTGACAGATGAGATGGTTCATGGAAGAGAACATGTGTGATTAAATCTTCTTTCCCAATTACAAACTCTAAGCGACACAGCCAGAACGTGGAAGGATGTACGCGGGCAAAATGACATACAAACATATACATACATTTTTTTTAAAATTTCAACTGTTGCCTTGACTTAATAAACAAAATATTTTGGAAAAAAAAATGGAAATGAACTCGGGGTCCCATGGCAAAGATCAAACCATTTAAACGATACAAATTGTCAACAAATTCGATTACGGCAATTTATTTTATATTAGTTGGCAGGGGGCGGATCCAAAATTCTCCGTAGAGGAGTGTGTCAACGGGGGTGGGGGGAGGGCACGCCAACATATTATTTTGCAAAAACCCCAAAAAACTGCATGAAATGTAGAAAGTATCGGTCCGCAAAATCGTAGATCCGCTACTGGTTGGATTTTAATTACCTTACCTCACCTAAGCAGGCCCCAGACCCCAGGCCCCTACTTTGGAAAATGTATTTATAAACAAACCAAACAAATACTTTAAATCTCTGAAGCAGTTTGCATTTCAAAAATCACTTAAATCTTTTTGTTTTTTAGGTGGAAATAGCTAAATATTAAAAGTTATCTCCATAAATAAATGCAAGACCAATTTTTTGAAGAAACAGTATCATGGAAAAGAGGGAGAATGCATATTTGATATTTATAAATGCAAGAGTTTCCGGGGACATTAGGCAGGCCCTGGACCCTAGAAAATATTGACTCACTTCACTCGCATGACTCTGCTGCACTCCATTGGAAAAATCTGGGAACATTTCCTGAGGCCTCTTGACCAAATCCTGGATCCACTACTGAAAAATGCTTTGCTAGACGACAGCTCCCGGAAGAATTACAAACCATTCTTTTTGGATTTGTGAGCAGCAGTATTACTTCACTGAAACTGAATAAATATCGTATTTCAGGTGGTTGACTTTCAGTAAATTGCACAAAGGCACAAAGGTAGATTTAGCCTCTCTTGTTGAAAAGTCCATAGTCAACAGGCATTACATTAAGGTCGCATGACTATTGTTACACGTTTGGGTAAAGTGCCGCACCAATTAAATTGCATAACATTGTGAACATTTTCCGGACTCCTGGCATTGGCTCTGAGAGGAATATATAGAATTGTGTATGAGATTTACCGCGAAGGCTTTCAGAAAAATGAATGTCAAAAAATGTATGAAGGATGCAGTTACAAGCTCTGTTCCAACTAGCCGTAAGCGAAAGGGATTTTCACCAAAAGTAATTTCGGAACGTATGTAATAAAACCCATTAACTTAAGCCAGTGGAAGATCAAGGATTTTCCACAGGGAAGGCTAGTTTTGAGGGTTGAAAACCAAATTTTCCGGAAAAAAGACAAAGGAAAACTAAAGCAATCTGGGTCCCTGAAATGTTGGCTCTCGCTGTGTCCCTAGTTCCATTAACGAAGGTGAAGGTCAAAATGTCTATTTCTGTTTAGAGGAATACCGTTTTCGTTCGGTGCAAGTAACTCTTAAAAAGCAATGTGGTCATGAAATGGTGCACGCGGGAGACATTTACTTTTTCAACTGATCATAGAGGGAAGGTTTTTCCTTGTTTTTGACGCCTGACATTGAAAATGAAACTGCGCAATTACGTTACTATGAGTTAAATGTTCCAGCATTCGTATCCTCTGTGTGAAATGAAAGGTATATTTGTGTTTACAGGGACATTCGAGCTTTTCCGAATTAAGTTCTGTAGAACCTACTGAATTCGAATTTTTTTCTTTATTCTTTATAAAATATAGTATTCGAACCTACTATCTCTTGTAAGAGACAGAAATGATAGGAATGCGCCATAAAGACGTAGGTAACAGAGAAGATACTTAATTAACCCATAATTCATGCTTAGGTGATTTTTCAGATTCTTTAGAATCGACAGAAAACATCTCCATTTAGGAAAAACTCGATTTCACAGTATGGAGTTGGTTCAATCACAAATGGGAAACCCCGGTTCAAGTGCGCATTTTAACATTTTTCATGGACACAATGGCAGGCACTAGTTACAAGACTACTGACTGATAATTGAGCAAGACCTTGGCGTTAATCGATTTCCGATGCTAATATGATTTGATTTTCTACTTTGTTAGGCATAACCTAGAGATTATCAGGGTCTTATCCACCAGTCAGTCACGGTGGCCCCACTAGAAGAAACCCTGGGGCGGGACAGCCGGACCCCTCCCACAGCCAATATCGCAATTAAGCGGTCTACCTCGACGGGTGTATGCAACCCGAACTTCGCTTCAGAGGACGAACAGTTTGGTGGCTGGATTCGTCAGCAAGAGTTGCACCTGGAAAGAGAAAAGAGACTACAGCAAAAGAAGGCTTCCGGGTATGTCATTTTACTTTCCTGAATTTTAAAATCAGTGTATCAAAACTTCGTATAGGTTATATTTGCATTCATCCTTTGCACACAATTTACAAAGTTTCTTCCAAGAACTTTTCTGATTTCCTGCACTCTTAATTGTGCAGTAAAATTGTAAAATATTTGTGAATATGCCGTTCACATGGATGCATTGATGGTGCATTTTCAGTTTAATTTTCTATTTTTTGTTTCGAATCTACGCATCAGGTAACAATACAAAGCATATATTGTAAACCAAATGCAGTGTCGAACTATTTTTTCACCATGTTCAAACCATTTGCTATACATGAACCGAATCCATGAATTTCAAGTTTCTTAAAATATCCTGAATTTTTTTTATTTTTCAGAATGACAAATTCTTATCAATTTCCAAAATTTCAATCAATTTCTTATATCTCCTTTATTTATGTGTTTTTTCACTTAAAATAAATATGTGTAAAATTTACACTACAGTTCTAATTTCCTGTTCAAATGTTCAGTGCTATATTACTGAATTTAATATGGCCTAAAACCTGAAATGTTACAGTTCAGCAGGTGTCATATCTACATTGGTTTTGAGACTAAATAAAATCAGGATCAGGAAAGCAACATTGAAGACTTTAGAGACAAACATTGTAATATTTAGTCATTTTTATTTACACATTCTGATATGCATTTAAAGTAAAAATAAATGTCCCAAAAGAGAAATTAACATGATCAAAGTTTAACCAGAAAATGATACAATTTCCTGAATTGGTTTTTTTTTGCAAACATTCGTCTGCCGGGTGATCTGTTTTGGAAGAGCAAAAGACAAAACTGCATCTTGTCGCTTTAATTTTATAATGCGATTGACGCCACAGTTTAGTGTATTTTGATAAAAGCGAGTCAGTTGCTACTTTAGCGAAAAACCTCTTAATTTGACACGGTATCATGTAATTCTTTCATATTCCAGGACAAAAGCCTAATGGCAGTTTTCAGATGCCAATGCAATTTATTACACTTCATGAGAGGCTTTTCTGAAATTGTTTGTGCCCTTTTTTTACAGAATGGCAGAGCCTACGCCGAAGGAAATATTAGAAAAACAAGTGGAATCATATCGTTACCAGGTTGGAATATCAAGAAGCAATACATCTCAGACAATAAAAGAGTAAGTGACTCGAACTGGAGCAAATTTACACAAAAAGAAACTTGAAAAGAATAAAAAATAGCTTCTCATTTTAAAGATTACGTATTCAGTTAAGTCTGTAAAAATACATTAAGTTTTGCTTGCCTGCAATTGCAAGGTAAAATAAAAATATTTGGAATAATGTTCTATGTTGCCATGTATGTGAGATCTAATGTAAATATGAAATTGTGATTGGCCTACTTGAAACAGATCAAATGTACGCAATTCATGAAAATTAAAAACTGATTCCATTTCAAATTACAAAATATATCTGTTGAATTTCAGGATGTTGGAATGGATATCCAGTCACCAAGTAGATGATCCGTTTGTAAATCCAGATCATCCACAAATGAAAAAGGCAAATCCTTGGATCGAAAAGAAATCATGCACTATTTTATAGCAAAACAAAATACTGAAGCTCATGTTGAAAATGTGTTATTTTACAAAACGCATTTGTAGCATAAATATTGCACTTGACTTGATGACTTAAAATATTTGGACAATGTATTCTCATCAGTGAACCAATAACATCGTCATGAAATCTTAGGAAATGTATGTCATTAAATGTCAGATTTATTATGCTACACTTTCAGTTGATAAAAATAGTAATTTAAAACTTTTTGCTTTTCACGAAGACTGGCTTATGGTTTCGGCTATTTTTGTTAGGAAAGAAAAGTTTGCGAGTACCTTTCAAAAAATTCTCCAAAATTTATTTCAATCTTAATGAAAGAAAAAATTACATTGATCAGGAACATATAGAGGATAACCTTACCTATTGTCACTCAAAAACATTTTGGCATTTTTTAAGATTTAACTTCAGCCTGACCTTGTGTAAATAATTTATAGTCACTCAAAAGATTCTCACTTTCTCTGTCAATAATCTGTAAACGTTCAAATCCGTCCGCACAGGAATAACAATCAGGATTGAATGTATTATTACAAATGTATTTTACGAATACTATTCCTAATTAGTGTAAAAGACAGGTTAGTACATAAATGAAAAGATCATAAAATACCAGGAATTATGTTGGCGCCCCTTGAAAGGAAAGCCACAGAGATGTGGTTTAAAATATTCAGTTAATTGTGAATGTATTCGACTGGAAATCAGTAAGATTTCTTCATGAGTAAGTAAGTGCTATGCACAATCATTTTGAATCACCTTCCGGGGTGATTTTGTATTGCTACTTTCTATTGCAAAACCATAGGTGGAAACGTGAGCACGCAAGATTGACCGACCTCGCAAGATTTGAAACGTTGTAAAATACTTGTCACACACATATGACTAAACTCACTATTCACTTCAACGCACAACGAATTTAATTGACAAAATTTAGAGGCACTATTTACCTCATCAATTTGATTTTCGTTTGACAATTAATAAATTGTGCCAATAAAAACCGAGTTCGTTTTACCCAGGTAATTGAGATAAAATAGTACAACCAAAATTAAAACAAAATGTTAAAATTTTAATTGGATCTTACAAAGCCTTTCATTGTTATTTACACACGGGTGTGTGAATATTCGAGTTTCCTTTTCGTCATCAGAATTTCCAGGCATGTGTCGTAATTATTGTTGCCTTGTACATTCTGTCTTCACGTGAACAATCAACATTGGGCGGATCCTGATTGAACATAAAAACAGGATAGGAAGGGGAGGAGAAAGGTGATCAGCGGATCACTACAATCTGACTAAGTAGTAAAGCCAGATTGGGTGTGTCATATTAATTATTAGGATTTCCACTCTGTACAATAGTTTAACGTGTGTCGGAAAGATCTCTTTTTGTATGAACTACATGTAGAATGTATGCCAGAACAAAATATTTTCTTTTCATTGCGATGTGTTCTTTTATAAACATCAAGAAAAGATATTTATTTGGATTGTGATAAGCGTATGTAATCTGCCAGCCATGTTAATGTTGGTTTCAACTTCAAACTTTTAAAATTAAAATTAAGATGTCACTTTACTACAGTAACACACATTATTAAAAATATAAATTACGTCCACACTTCATTTTAAATTACTGAAACACGCCGCCGTGACAAAAAAATTGTGAATCCGTCAATAGAATCGATTTAAAACTCCCTTTTTCTTTAAGAATTTCGCGGCAATTGTTTTCTTCGATGTAAAGAAAGACGTTAAAGAAACTTCATCTTTCAGCAAATGTGAATCCTTTGTGAAATTCAAGCGAAAGAAAGCTGCAATCTTTTCCGACTCTTTTTACCTTACACATCTTTAATAAAAACAATGTGACATTAAACTGCGTACTACAAACTTCAGAAGAAAGCAGGTAATTTGAAAACTTGTTCAACAACAGTTTTGTTTGTTTCCCATTCTCAGTTAATATGAAGAAAACCCCAAATAATTTACTGAGGTAAAACTTCCAAGCAAACCAACCAGACTTCTTGTTAATGATATATCCTTATAACTTTTAATGCGTTCGTTGGTTCTCATTTAAATTCGAAAACGAGCATACCAAGAACCATATTGTTCAGCGCACAGCAAAGCCATTTTTGAATAACTATGCAAAAAATGCCCAGTTTTTTTAAAACTTCACTCGATTTGTTGTAATGTGAAAAGTGCATGTTCTTGTACTGAAGACGAAAATAACTTTGAAGGCTCCACGAAACAATGAATTAAGGGGAAGTTTAGTCAACTTCATTTGTGAAGCGAAGTCAGTGTCGATGCTGGATGTCCTCATTGTGGTAACATGCCAAGTAAATTCGTGCAATGAGCTGAAACGATGCTTTCCAAGTTGGCTACTTTTCCCTACATTCATTCAGTCGTCGACTTGGCCTGTCTACATTCTTATTTTTAGCATTATTTCTTTTTTTAAACTGAGCTCATTTTGTTTTTGAAAGAATGACTCTGGTACTGTGTATTTATATATCTTCTTCATTGTTACTAATGTATGTAAATTACAAATAAAAGAATGCATTAAGTATGTATCTAATTCCGCGTGTTCTTCTCAATGGTGTGAGAGCAACTAAACAAGCTTTTGAACGTAACTTGAGATTGATTAGTCGTTTTGGTATCAACACAAAAATCAACAAATATAAACTTTACTTACAACAGACAAGTTACTTGAGGACAGATATAACTGTGAGTAAAACGTTCCTCAGATTTCACAGTATTTACATTTTAGGAACTGCTGTGACATTAACGATATTACCAAATGAAATAAATATCATCTGAAAAATGAACGTTAGAGAACAGTTAATCATTCAAAGCTGTTATTAAAAGAAATAGTATCGGTTGCAGTAACACACTCTATCATTAGAAAAATAAGTTTTATAAGGACATAAATATTTCAACCAAACCGGAAATTTTGACTTAATGTGGAATTTAAATTGTGATTTAATCTTGGAAACTACATCATTTAGTACCCAGCCATCAACATTCATCAATTCAAGGCAAACCAATCATCAATTTAGTATGAGTGTGTTTCTTTAACAGTATATACCATAGAAACTTCACAACGGATCGTACACTATCTAAATCAAATCCAACATGAGTGACTTGAGGAGCCGTGATTCGAAGGTGACAGTATTCTTGCCCGGATGCATCAATTCTTCCTCTAGCGGCTGCTCCACTAACGCCTTTACGTCTTTACCATAAGCTGATAGAAAAGCACGGAAACCAGTTAATGTAATGACAGCGGCTGATAGCATGTAGTTGCCGAAAACATTCCTGTATCACCGGAGAGCCACAATCGCACCGTTCTGCACTTGTGTGACTTCAGCTGCATTTAAATCTCTTTACATCTGCATGTTTGTTGTGTTTGATAAAAAAGGTAAAACTGAAATGGAACTTACTTTCACAATGCTCCAAGAACTGAACAGATTCCAGGAGCGTAGCATCACGCAACATGATCATGTGTTTCGCCATGTTTTCGATCAATGACAGAAAACATCTTTTTGCGTAGAACCATGTATCCGTGCCCAATTTCTTTTGATACGGCTCCAGGGATTTAATGACTCGAGAAATTCCGAATTCATAATTACCCTTGGCACAGTAAAGTGTTCTGAAAAATATACAGGAGAAATATGTATTCTTTATTATGATATATATGAAATTGTGTACCTTTCTGGCCATCATAAAATTTGTAAATCACTTGTAGGATACCGCAAGAATTTCGTCACAAGATGTTCATTGTAGCTAAATAATATTGCGTCGATTTATATGTTGCATTAACGACGAATGCTTCAAAGTACGTACCCAATAACCAAGTTAACAATACACAGATGGAAAATCTTTTTGTCTGGATCTTCGTAGGCGACTTGCTCCTCTTCCTTCTCAATCTTTCTCATTAATTCTTCGGCCTACATAATTAAATACTGACAAACTGATGCACCTACATCGAACTATCGACCAAAGATGTTTTGTCAAAAATGTTTCTAATGTATCCCACATTGTTGTTTTGTGAGTGAAAGATTTCATGGCCCAACGGGTGTCATCAACCTGTAGCCAAGCGATCTTTCAGAGACCATTTTCCGGGAAGATAGAAGTAAGTTTAATCTCAGTATGTACTTTAATGGTTATTTCATTAGTGGAAATAAAGATGTCTTTCCTTAATTTGTCAGTAAATCAAGATAATCGTGAAATGACATGATACCGGAGCTGAAATCTGGAGTTACTCACCTCTTCGTTTTGACTTGTCATAATGTACGAGACGCACAAGTTCGCCAGTACAATGGCACTCACGCTCAAAATCTGTCACAAAAAGGGACTTACTGTTTAGTTAATGAATTTATGCAAATGTATCAGATGACTCATTTGCTGAAGTCAACATCTTACAAAGAGTATTATTTGCATATGTACAAAAATGTTTTAAAGAAACTTTTGACGCTGAAAAAAAATGACAAAGTGAATGGGGTAATCCTTAATTTCTGTTACTTACATTATCGTAGTGCTTCTTGACGATTGGCTCGTAGAAACCAGTTGCCTCTTTAAACTTGCTTTCTTGCATGAAGAGAACATGAGCCACGTTGAGTTTCCACACATCGTGTTCATTGCAGAACTCCACAGACTTACGGAAAATCTTCTCTACTTGTTGGTAGTTTTCCATGTCCCAGTAAATCTTTGCCTGTTGCATTAAAACTGGTATATACCTGAAAGGGACAAGAACAAAAAACAAGAATTCTTGTCAGAATTGTGTCGCACCACGTGAATCAGCTTGTACTTGATATTATTTTTGTATGCATTACGGTTAATTAGTGAAAAAATACAATACATATGAGCATTTTACTGATTGTATTTTGAAAGTAATAGTGGTTGTGTTT
>JBCAUG010280205.1:0-17927 GCA_038406175.1 Haplosyllis leylae
CTACCTGTACATAATTGGTACTAAAACAATCTATGTATATTAAAGGAGAACTTACTGAGGGACCAAAGTCCTGTTTTCCAAGATCCTTGTTGACAAAATGCATATCAAGTGGGTAACAATGGAAAATGGCGTCCTTCTGTAAAGACGCCTGTGCTGCCACCTGGAGATAATGTGTATTGAAACAAGCAAGGTTAATAGTTGATACTGGTAGAAGGGGCATCTAATGGTAAAAAGTAGGAATCATGTAGAAAGTGAAGACAGGTCGGGATGACAGTTACCCGCTTGCCCAGATGTTACCCACTCTTGGTGCACCCTCTCTCCTTGACCTGTGGTCTCGAAGGTATTAATTTTGTGAAATAACAAGGCCTGGGTTATTAACTAATCTAAAAACTTTTCCCCTAAGGTCATAGAAACTACAAAATTTAACAATTTTAGCCTAAAGTATTATTCCCTTTGTCGCACTAATTGCCAAATTGTCAAAGTGAACACTGTTCAGGATGCTCATTTGTACTTAGATACACTTCTTTATAAGTAAATTGTTTTGATTTTGTTACTAAAAATGTGCATTTTAACCAATTAAAGATTGTATATAAATAGGGCCTATCAGATGCAAATGAGACAATTGTTTTTTTGCTCTGAAAGGTCATTTCTAATTTGGAGTTCAAACTGTCCACATCTAATGAGCCAAGTTTAACCTGTCAGAATACACACTTAAAATTGGAATAAATGTTTAGATACTTGACTTAGTGTATACAGAAGAATTACTGAATTGAATTATCATTTCATTGGGAGAAAGTTAGTCGAAAATTGGATTTATTGCATAGGAGTACAGCTAAATGGACATGAAATGAGCTGTTTCAAATATTTTGATTTAGAATGCTTGGAACTCCTTACATAAGGTTGATGTGTTTTACTATGCATTTATGTCGAAATTTTCTCATTTTAGATTCAGTTCAGATGTGTCAAGTACCCATGGGTCAAGAGCACAGATGCCAATTTTGTTGGCATTTGTCACTTTTAACAGTTTCTCCATGGAGAACAATTGAGCTCCACGGAGAAATTATCAAATTTAAAGTTGTCCTTCGATGACTAGAACAAGGTGCGAAAAGTTTTTAATTGTGATGAAGATACTTTTGAATGGTGCGCACCAATCAGGCCAAGTTTTGACAAAATCTTTCAGCATTTGGCAGAACAAAATGAATGAACGAAACATTGCAAATGAATTATTTCAGTCATAATCTGAGACTGGAACATGAACGAATTTAATTATACAAGCATTTCCTTCGTGTCAAATATCAGGTCACAGAAGCTTTGACTTTGCACAATGAGAAAGGCGATTTCGTACGAGAAAATGGTGTGATTAGTTTCAGTTACGGGACGGAAAGGGTAAAAACCTTACTCTGAAAGAACTGGCAGATCTGGCAAATTTATGTTAAAAGTTGAAGTTCATTTTGGAAGTTTGACATTTGCCACAGGCTTACTGGTAAATGAATGATGTTATTTAAGACAAATTTTGTCAAACATATGACAGAAATGTCATCAGCAAACTGTTTAATTTCTAAAAATTAACCACCATAGGATAGTAGTATTTTAAGACCAAGTGAAATTTAAGTTATTGTCTAAAACCTTACCATTAAAATGGTAACATGTTTCAGTCCAATGAAGTCTATGGAGGTTTCCTTTCCAAAATCATCAAATTAATTTGAGCTAAAGTCTGGTGTGCTGTGTTCCAAGAACTATTTTAAAAGATTATCTGAAAATAGTCCACCAGATTTTGCCTTGAATTAATTTATTGATCCTGGGGAAGATTATTCCAATGGCTTCACCACTGAAACATGTACCATTATGATTAACTTTTAGTAACCAACTTTGATTTCATTTAATCTTAAAATGTGATTTTCATAGGTCATAAATTATTTGAAGATGAAATCTCTGTTACATTTGACAGATTTTCATCTGTCAAAAGTTTGTGTGTTGATAAACCTGTAGCAAATGCTAAATGTTTGGCAGATGTTAAACTTTGAACAAATGCTAAACTTGTAGCAAATGCTAAACTTTTTAAATATACTATTTTTTCTCTGTTAGCAAATGCTGAAGAATTGGAATCAGTGAAAATGATGGCAGAGCTGAAAGACTTAATTATTTAACACACAGTTGGCACATCTGATAGTCTGAGAGTGCAGATAGTAAAGGCAATTGTAATTACATAAACCTCCATGCGGATACAACTCGGAAATAATGACAAGTTTCAAAATCGTCAAAATGGGAAAATATTTTGCGATGTATATTTTTTCAAAGTGTGTTTTACATCATGTGGCAATTTAAAAAAAAGAGGAATGAGTGGAAAATGAAACTTGCAACATAAAAAGTAGTTTCAGGAAAACTCAGAATCTACTTCTCAAATATCACTAAATTAACTGTTTTAATTTTTCTGAATTTACAATGGGTGTTCCAGTTGCTGTTTGTAACTAATGACGTCTAATTCAGATTCTCCTCTGAATGCAAATAATTTTTGTAAAAAGTATGCACAGTAGAATGTGTTCTCATATTGATAGTTTTATGGAGCTTAATTTACAGCTTCCGATTAATCACTATTTCAGGCAATTTCGTAGCATGATAAAGAGCTATGGAAGGTGTCACCATACAGTCCTTATGAAACCAAATGAAATTATAATACTTTTCTGAAGAGTATTAACATACCATGCGCTTAACTATTTCAACAATATCTGTCTACTTTTTTCAGTGGTCGGAGTTTGTGGTAACGTATTATCAATCTTGGTATTTCACACACTTCCGCTAAGAAGGCAATGTTCCAGCGTTTATCTGGCTGCATTGGCCGTCTCAGACACAGGTAAAACTCTGTTAAACTCAGCTCGGTTGTATTAATGCACTTTCACTTCTTCCATCAAATGGAATGAGGTCTGTATTTAATTCTATTTGGCACGGTCGTAAAAATATTTTCTGACAAGTGGAGCCTTTAAAGGATAAAATGTGACCTCTGATAGATTGAATACTGCTTTGTAAGTGAGCTACTGGTCATATATATTCGAGGTTTGTGCAAATAACGCAAGTCTATGATTTCTGACCCTTTGGTACAAAATTTACGTCGATGGGTTTTAATAAGCAAAAAATAAAGTTGGCTTCAGTGGGAATTGAACTCATAACTGACCATAACCGGTTTAGAGGTTTGATGCATATTCAACTGTGCTAACCAGACATGTATTACTGAATGTATTTAACTGAATTTTTGTTTCATGCACCACTTCGCTTTTTGGACTTGGATCATTTCTAGAATCAATAAAGCATGAACTGAAAGTTTGAGACTGGCAATCAATGACAAATTAGCACAGTTGCATAAGCATCAGATTTCTAAACCAGTGATGGTCAGTTGTGAGTTCAATTCCCACTGGAGGCAGTTTTATTTTTTGCTAATTAAAACCCCTCGGTGTGAATTTTGTACCAAAGGGTCAGAAATCATAGACTTGTGTCATTTGCGAAAACCTCGTTTGTGAAAGGAACTAGAAACCTTCGACATGTAAGATCATTAGCGATCACAGTAAGGAGGATAAACTCTGCAGCTTTGTACGGTCTTAATGTACGTCTTTTTTGCTGGAAACGTGACAATTTGACAAACTACCCCGGGTAATTGTCTTCATCGTCTTCGTTCATTTTATTGTGGAAGGGGACTCCATGGGATGCCCTACTATCCAAATTAAGTTTCGGTCAAAACTATTGAAGTAATCCTTGATGGGTCTTCTTGGTTAGAGTGATGGCGAACTGTTTCGATCTACTTTTACTTTCCACAGATTGAATTCAAATGGAACCAAAAACTTGTTGTCCTGGCAGAAAAGTCAAAATTGAATACTTTATCTCTATTACTAAATATTTGTTTTTCTGGATAATGACACAATCAACCATTCTGAAGGAATTTTAGCTTGTAAATTTCCATATTTTGAACAATGTAGTGAAATAACCAATATCTCATAACATAAAGCTGCATTTTTACAGTTTTTTTCATTTTATGTTCCAAATTATAGACAACAGATGAGACAAAGGTGTAGGAAATCAATATTTTTTTCGAAAAAATGTATTCAATTTTGACTTTTTCGGCCAAGACAGACAACAAATCTTTTGTTCCATTTTAATGCAACCATTGTTTCGCCATTTAGCCTGAAAGAATGTAACTTCACGACTCGGAGACGGATTTCAAAATCAGCACAAGCTCTTGTTTGGAAACTAAACTGTGTGGCGCACAGAGACTCAGGGGTGCTAGAAATGCACGGTAAAATCTGGTTGACGATAAAAATCTTGTTTTTCAACGTGGAAATGAGTCTATTGAAGCCCCTTTTCCTTAGTCTGATAACTGAGTTCAATCAGATAGTACATAGTACATAATCAGCTTTGTTGTTAAAACATGATTGTAGAAAGAAATTTCTTTCATTCATTTCGTTGCAACAGCTAGTTTTTTTAACTGGGGGATGCCATATTGCTATGAAACGTGATAGGTTGAGTGTCATTGCATAGAAACCCTTCTATTTCCTGCCATCTGAGCATCTGTCAGTGAATCGTCACTGTTAATTAGCCGCGACAAACTCTGCCAATTAACTGTGGACCGGACGTCTCGGAATCCTTATACCCACAGATCCATTGTTAGTTATATTTATCCGCCCATTAGTTAATCCCATCCTCCTCAATGTAAGTTTTTACATTTTCTTCTTTTGTAGGTTACCTGGTCTGTCTGCTGATAACGTGGTTGACTTACTGGGGTGTTCAAATCATGCACAAACAACCTTGGTGCGTTGTCTCTGTGTACCTGGCTTACGTGTGTAGCTTCCTATCTGTGTGGATAGTTGTTTCCTTTACCGTGGAACGCTTCATCATAGTAGTGTTTCCGTTACAAGGAAGGAACTTACTAAGGATAAGAAGAGCCATAGCTGTCGTGGTTGGACTGACTATATTTTCATTTCTCTTTTACTCGTTCGCTCTCTTCACATCGAAAATAATTAACATGATGGGAATCAAACAATGCGCTGCCGATTTAAAATTTATGGACTTTCTTGCCATCATGACTCACATTGACACTGTTATGACTTTAATTGTGCCCAGCATTACTATCATTGTGCTGAATACACTCATTGGATGTTTTATCTACAAGGCTGGTAAAGAGTTCAGCGATTCCAACTCTTCTTTACGCTTTCAAAGTGGAGAGACTCGTTTTTCATACAGTTCAAACACTATGGCTACTGTCTTTACAGAGCTCAGTTCTGAAGAGGAATCATCCAAGGATAAGACTCCAGCTTTACATGAAAAACCAATTCTCGAATCTATTAACGTAAAAATTAGGGGTCGAAAGAGTAGGGACACTCGGAAATCTGCTCAAAGAAAACACATCAAGTCGACCAAAATGCTCCTCATAATATCATCTGTATTCTTATTGATGAATTTACCAGCTCATGTCATTCGTATCCGACTTCTTGTGTTGCAAATGATGCAGTCTACATACAGACCTAGTCCAGATGAAGAAGCTATTGGAGATCTAGCTAACTTGATTTATTATGTGAATTTTGCCATAAACTTTTTTTTGTATTCACTGTGTGGGGAAAACTTTCGAAGGTGTGTGAAAAATTATCTGTTGACATTCAAGATCAAGATTCTGTCATGTTGTAGAAGGAAAACTAATTGTGCCAACATGGAAAAGAATAGCGTACATTCCAAGGTTGGTATCCCACTGAAAAGCTCTATTTACCAAAAAGATGAAATGATAGAATTCAAAGACAAATGATTTTTCTTTCAGTTGAGTAACACATATGTCCCTGTGGTCAGACCTATTGTGGGTATTAAATCAAGGACCATTATACTTCAACACCCTGCAGGAAGAATATACAATTCTGACTGATTTGTAAATAGTTTCATCATCATGGTTGTCTTTGAGAAAAAAGTTTCTTGGTTTAGTCAGAATTTGGTGTCCTAAAACGATTAAACAATTTTTCTCACAGACAACTATTGTAAAAGAATTTACGAACCAACTAGAATTGAATATTCTTCGGTCAGGATGCTCAACCTCACTGGTTTACATTCATGGCTAAGCTTTGAACAACCACTGATCTTAAATCACTGACTTTGTGCAATTTATCGGATTGAACTAATTAAACAATGAAGGTTAAATCTGAGGAAACCTCGAATCCGGGCCCAGCTTGGTTGCCTTAGTAAATGAGTGAAAAAACAAAAACAAAAAACGATTGGATTGTCCGTTACTCTCAAGTAAACGCTCCTATCTATATCTGTAAAATGGCAGTGCATAGCGGTGGATGCGGTTCAACTGCTTCAGACAGTCAGCCTCAAAAACTATTGATTTAGTGTATTTGCTATGTGTTTTTGGACTTAATACAAAGCGTGAACTCTCTCTGTTTCTGACTCTATCAGGAATAAATCTCCAAAAACGTCTGGTTTTGCATCACCGCAATTTCCTAAAGTTTGATTTGAGTAATTTTGTTTCAGTGTGTTGCCATGGAAAGAACAACCGTTGATTTAAATGCCATATTCTTGTCACACTAGATAACAATATCCGATCCAATGTTTCTTAAATCGCTCCAATCCATTTTTCTGCTCAACGAAGGGTATGTAAAAGAAGTTGTCAAACTTCTTTTTTCGAGGCCCACGCCGGGATAGCTCAGTCGGTAAAGTGTCAGACTTAGTCACACACCGCTGAGCAGCTCACCACTGCATTGGTGGTTCAAATCCCGATGCATGTGAGAGAAGCCAGGCCAGCCATGCTGTATACATGCTTATACAGTGTACACCCATATTGGTGGAAAAGGCAGGTGTCACACCAGAGGTGAATCTGGGGAATCCGTTGTGCGCAGGCGAGTAAGCACGCAAGCGAAGGAATCCACCCTGGCTTTGAAACCCAGGGCAGACGTCACCAGAAGTCCAAAACAAGGGGTATCAGTGGCCCCGCAAAAGGGACATGTGTCCTACAAAAATTTTTTAAAAAAAAAGAAAAAAAAAAAACCTTCTTTTTTCGAATTAAACTTTGATGGTAGATTATCAGCCTTCTGTATCAATTGCGCAGGCCAATCAGTTAATTGGATAGTTAAGGTAGTTCTTTGGGATCTGCCGTTCAAAGATTTACCACAAGTCATTTGAAGATAATAATATCATAAAACATCTGTGAAATTTTAAGCAACATTCACCAGCCGATCAATGAGTAATTTCACCCCAAAGATGAACCAAACTTCCATTGAAATCAATGGTTATTTTTCTCAAATTTGGGATGGTGAAACTTTAGAAACTGTCTCAAATGTGAAAATGAATATTTTTCAGATCAAAATATTTAATGAGATAATAATAATAATAATAATAATTTATTTTCTCTCATTTGGTATACACGTTTCACTAGATAACTTAACTTAGAAGGGAAAAGAGTTGTTCGTAAATAATTATTATCAACGAGAGATGGAACACCGTAAACTAGTTTATAGTTGTACATATAAATGCATGGTGTCCAACATTACCAATTTCGTAAAAAGACTTCATATAGTATTGTTTTGTTTTTTCTACAACATGTAACTTATGAACAAGATAGTAAAATAAAGTATGTACAAATACCACCTTTTAAATTACTGTGTTTAAACCTTTAATGTCGATTCTTTTTGTGGTTACTCTCAACAATATTGACTATATATTAAAAAGAAAAACATAACAGTGAAAGACCTCTCGAATATATATAACTTAAATAGTATCCACTCTTTCACATTTTTTAGGTAAGAAGCGAAAGTTCGACGGTTTTCTACCAATCAGTACAGTAGTTTAAATCAATAGATAATATCATCATGGCTTTGAACTCGTTGTTTAGACCTTTCATGTACATGTTTAATATTTTTGCCAAAGATACGTCAGTTTCGACCCGTCATGTATAGCTTTATTCCTGCATGTTTCAACCCATCATGTCAAATAAATGTCAAATCGTTTACATGTTACATCTCGTTTCCCTTAAAGCACACAGTATGACTTGTACATTGTACTATCTACATTGTAGTTCACTCTAACTGGAGTGAAGTTCCGGTACTACTTTCTAGTAGTGAGGGTTTAACAAAATGTAATCTTCTCTGGTACATTGGAGAATCACAATAAGTTATGTCCAAGTCAGAACTGCCGACTTTAATAAATCAATTAAAAATAATACCGTCCTGCATACTCGTCGTTTTGACCTAAAATGTCAGCTAAATTGGACATTTAAGGCTTTTTACAGTCATCTGAGTTCATATGCCATAACATCTGTGTGTGATGTTTGAAGATTTCACCGCACTTTTTACACTTATACTTCTCCCTGTCCAAGTGAGTATACCAATGTGATCTAAGGTTGCGGGGGTCCAGCGTGATGTAATCACATTCATAACAGTGATATACTACTCCTTCATGGATCTTTCGATGTTTAGTTAGGTCACTCTTCGCGAAGAACCACCTGTTGCATGTGATGCATTGGTGACCAGGATGCCTCCTGTGTGATAAACGGTGATAGCTCAATGCACTTTCAAAGGGGAAAGATTCCCCACAAGTATGACATGGATAGTCTAGGTCTTTGTGTAGATAGCTGTGCCTGTGCAAAGAGGATGGGTTAGTGAACATAGCATCACATTTCGGGCATTTTATAGGTGGATGTGTGTCTCTATAATGATGATTGGCAGCTGCTTGTGTATCAGTTCTGAAACCACATATTTTACACTTAAAAGTTTGCTTCCTTTTTTTCTTTTTCAGTACAAAGTGTTTGGTACTCAGGTTAGGAGCTTCCTTAGTTTCCAATTTGCCTTCTCTTCTATTTCTATCTTTCTCTATGTCTGTTTCTGTTGGTCTAGAAATTATTGATCTAGAAATTCTCGGTCTTCGAACCACAGTGTTTATCTTAGGTTTAACGTCCATGTCTGGTTTAACATCTATGGGGATCGGTAATTGACTCTGTGTTGGATCCGCATCCTCATTTTTATTTCTAGTTTCAGGATCCGTATTCTTTGGTTCATTTTCCTGATTTTTGGGTACACCATCAACATCATTATCTTCATCTTCCTTCTTTTTGCTTATCAGTTTTTGAGCACGTATTCTGTCCAATGATGGCTCCTTCAGCGAGTTCAACATTTGTCTAGGTTTTGGTTTAGGGTCATAGTCACTATCAGTGTCAGACGCTACATAAGTCTTTACTTTAGCTATGTTTCTTCTGAGCCTATCCGGCCTACATGAATTTTTTGTTTTCCGTTCCCGTAACGAGTATTTTCTTTCTTCATTTTCTTTCTGAATTGGGTCTGTCCTACCTTTCTCAATTTTCTGTTCATCATGTTCAGATATTGATCCTATGTCACTCAGGCTTGAGTACAGGTCTATATCGGCCCACTTTGTAGCTTTTCCAGATAATGTATAGATGTCGTCATTAGTTAAATTCTTCACGTGCACTTTCCAGTTTTTGTTCCTGGCATCTTCTTTCCATAGACTTATAACATCTGCTTCCTGATATGGTAACGTTTCGTCACTATCCGGTTCTCTTTCAGATGGTGCAGACATAGTTGCTGTGGCTGGCTTGTTTGGAAAGGTAGGTAGTCCTGCCTTTAGATGACGCACCGTAGCATTGTACCACCAGTTCTTAGGAATCACACTGTATTTCCCAGACGATTCACTATTCCCACTCTGATTTGATCCCGAGACACTAACTATGCTATTGTTTGCACCTATCACTGCACTTTCACCATTTTCGTTTAGACTTGTCATGTCATGCACATTTCCTATTCCGTCTTGTCTGTTTAAGCCTGTCATGTCCAAATCATTATTCTTGTTTCCATATTCTGTTATGTCGTTCGCACCTATCATAGCACTATCCTCATTTACGTTTAGACCTGTCATACTATGTTCCTTTTCCAGTTCATTTTGGCTGTTTAGACCCATCACGTTATTTTCGTTGTTTACAATATTGGTATTCACATCACCGTTTACACCTCTCATGTTATCACTTCCACTACTGACAATAGGATCGCCTACTTCTTTCTCCACCTCGTCGGTGGTAACTCGTCCAATTGTAGTATCTACACTTGGGAGATCATCACCATTTCCGCTGCTGGATTCTACTGACATATTCTGACCCTCATCTACACGTGGTTCTAGATCTACAGTATTTATCGACAGTTTTTCTTCAGGGATAGTGATTACATTTTCCGGCTGTGTGATAAAAGCATCAGGGATTACATTTGCGGCAGTCTCGTTTGTACCTAAAATGACAGTACTTACTTCATAGTCACTCTCTTCTGCTGGTACTGTACTACTGTAATCACTCTCCGTCTCCGGTTTCCCCGCTTCTGTATCTTCAGCGGGTACGTTTTCTTTTATTTCTTCCCTACTTTCTTCACTACTTCCTGGCCCACGGCTATTAAGAGGAACACCGGAATTTGTGTCTTTGGTACGTACTTTAGGAATGGTCATGTCCAATGGAATAATGTCAGGTTCCGAGTCCGAAGTGTCCACTTCATAACATGGCACTGCTATCATTATTGGTTTATGTGGTACACTGAAGGGCTTCATTCTTAGCTCTCCGTAAAGATTTTTCCCTAATAACACTAGGTGGACATGGCAGATGTCATGCAGCCTTTTGGCATCAATAGGACTGTCGGTGCCTACAGTAGACCAACACCTCATGCTAGTGTATATAATGACATGTCGTTGGTACGTCCTTGCCAAAGCGTAGATCATTAACTCGTCTGCGAATGTTGAATCCACTCTCATCCGATTTAGCCATGTATCAATATTTTCCAAATGCATACCTAGATACACTTGTCCAACAGCATTATACAGCTTCTTATCTTCCTCGATTCTATCACAAATGTCTGAACACACTTCACTTGCTTCTGTTCCGCTGTAGGCTCCGAAGAGTTCAAAAATCTGGTCACAGTTCGGTTTCTTATTCTTGTAACACTTTCTCGTATCCAGCCAAAATTCTGTACTTAGTCGACTTTTATGAAAGTCACCGATGTTTATATGCTCCAATTCTGACACATATGGAATAATATTAGTGTAATTGAACTGAGAAATCATATTGAAAAGTTCAGCAGTAATACTTGTCTTTTCTGCCATTTTCATGGTTTTGTTTTTTAGACTGGTACTTTGACCGGTAATTGATTTCCCACTGGTACGATTCTTTCATATTTTCTATTTCTCAACGACGGTCATACTGTTTTGTGTTACTAAGTGTCAAGGGGCATTAGTAAGGGATTGGTTTGTGCCCATCATAACTATAGACATAAGGACTGTTTACACTTGTCATGAACTCTATTTGCTAGTGTTTATTCCTATCATGAGTGAAGTGCCTACAATATAAGGTGAGTGTTTACACTCGTCATGATTAACACCAAAATGACAGAGTGGATCATTTCAACCCATCAGGACCTAGCAAAGATTGTAGATTGTAAGTGTTTACACCTGTCATGATCATTACACGATTATAAATATAGATCGTTTTGACCCATCAAGACCTACACAAGGACAGTGATTGAATACGTTTGCACCTGTCATGATCATCAAACAAATACCAGCAAGAATCTTTGTATTCCACTATGATTATATCGTTTTGACCTATCATGGTCTTTAGTGTTCACAAAGAAAATTGCAATTGATCGTTTCAACCTGTCATGACTATGTCAGTTTGGGTGACAATTTCAATTGTTTAGACCTATCATGGTCTATGATAGTGGTTTGCTCCAATGAAAGAAGACATATTTTGAACAGAGATTCAACCAAAACTGGTTTATACCCAAAATGGTATTTACTGTAATATAAACTTCTTACATTCTTTGTTGAAAATTTTAATGTTTGCTGCCTTTCTAATTTCAGCCGGGAGTGCCTGGAAGGAGACAATTGATTGGTAAAACAGATTCTTAGAATATTCCTTTGTTTTTACCCATGGTAAGTTTGGAATATTTTTATTTCTGGTTTGGTACCGGTGCGTTTTATTCAGAGTAAGGCCAAACGGGTCAGTGGTTGTAGCCTTATTAATTGGGGCAGGTAATTCATTGTTTACAAGTTTATATGCAAACTTGTTATTTTCTAGCAAGATTATTTGCCTCACAGTAAGAAATTTTTCATTCGTTATTAAGCTGGTGCATTTTTTGTTTATATTCTCTAAACTTTTCAATTTTCTGCTAGAGACCATATTACCCCAAATTGATATACCATAGCTTAGATTGCTGTAGATTTGGGCGTAATATAGTACTTTCATTGCATGATCATTAAGGTGGTGTTTAGACATGTCCAAAAGATTTTTTCTTTGGCCAAGTTTTGTAAGCAATTGCGTAGTATGGTAATTCCAAGATAGGGAACTATCAATGTATATACCTAGAAACTTTGTTTTGTCTACAATGTTTATTTTGTTATCTCCAATTTGAAGAAATTCACCAATCGATGCTTTATTTTTAGTATAGAATAAGATGCATACTGATTTTTTCATGTTCAGAGTAAGTTTGTTTGCAAGAAACCAGTCGCTTAGTATATTCAGATCATGTTCCAAACACCATCTCAGATAGACTTCATTTCTATGTGAGTGATAAATAGTAGTATCATCAGCAAACAATATCCCTTGGCAGAGTTCTAAATTTAGGTAAAGGTCATTGCAGAAAATCAAAAAAATTAATGGTCGTAAACAAGAGCCTTGTGGGGCTCCGAATTTAATATTTCTTGAATTAGATAACATTTCATTACCACTAAGAGTATGGACTTTAACCCTTATAGTTCTGTCTTTTAAGTAACTGTCAAACCACTCTAGGGCCTTTCCTCGAATTCCATATCGATCTAATTTTTTCAGAAGGATAGCGTGGTCCAGAGTATCGAAGACCTTAGACAAGTCTAAGAAAATGGCCATGGTATGTAATCCATCTTCTTTACCTTTCAAAATATGTCCTACAAGTTCAGATACAGCATTTTTGCAGCTATGTTTCTTCCTAAAACCATACTGACTAGTGAATAGTTGTTTAGACCCATCAAGGAAGTTATAAACTCGCGTATAGATCAATTTTTCTAAGACCTTTGAAATAGTAATTAGAAGAGATATTGGCCTGTAATTTGTAGTGAGATGTTTGTTTCCTCCTTTAAATAATGGAATAACTATCGATTCCTTCATGAGTGAGGGAAACCGTCCTTCTCTCATCGATAAGTTACATAGAATGGTTATTGGTACCAGTAACACACCTCCTATGCTTTTTAATATCTTGTTACTAATATTGTCGTATCCTGAGCTGGTTTTATTTTTCATGTTTCATAGAATTTTGTCAATTTCTAGTGGAGTGCATGGCTCAAAAAATAATGTTCTTTCATGTCTGAGTATTTTGTCAATATAATGATTGACCAGAGTTTGACTACTTTTCATGCTAGATGCAAGGTTAGATCCTGTATTGGCGAAGTAATTACAAAAGTCATCAGCAATTTCTTTAGAATTGAACTGATGGATACCATCTACGGAGATGTAGTCTATTACACTACTTTTGTCATTTATTTTCCCAATAGCATTATTAATTATTTTCCAGAGCTTACTAGTGTCGGATCTGAAATTTATACACATTTCTGTGTAGTATTTCAGTTTTGCTTTTCTTTTTATTTTTTTTAGGAAATTTTGATACTGTTTGTACCTAAAATGTACATCAGCACTCTTACTATGAAGAGTTTTTTTATATAGGAGTAATTGCTTGTTGGAGCTTTGAATTATTCCTTTAGTAAGCCATGGTTCCTTGAGTATATATTTTCTTGGGACTTTTACAAATTTCTCCGGCATAATGGCATCCATATGTTCCCTAATAGTGTCATGAAAATTTCTAAAAACGGAATCCAGATCTACCTTTTCATTTCGTTCTTCAATTATGAGCCTGTCCCAAGTTTCATTTTCAAGAGTAGAATTTAAGTGGTCTAATTGCTTGTCTGATGTATCTCTCTTTTTTACATATACAGATTTTTTTCTAGTCTCCTTCATACCATCCATCGTTAGTAAGCAAGGCAAGTGATCACTAAATGTCACTTATCAGAATAGCACTATTCGTGTTTTCGTACATTGACATGCTCACCAATATATTGTCTATTAGGGTGGCTGTACTCTTAGTAATTCTTGTAGGTCTAGTTATTAAAGGAATGAGTTGTTGATCTAACACTGTTTCTACAAATAGGCTGGTGTTTCTATGTTTGTCTTGCTTGATGAAATCTAGATTGTGATCTAATCCAATAATAAGCTTTTTATCCTTTTCCTTATTTACAACTTTGACCATTTTTTCAAAAGCATTAATGAAACTTGTTTCATCACTATTTGGCGGTCTGTAAAAGGAGATAGCTACAATTGTATGATTTGATAACTTTATTTCTGCAGCACATGATTCAATGTTTGGGTTATTTATTTGTAGATCAGGGCATGGCTTGCTGTTTATTTCTTTATTTATCAGAATCGCTACACCACCCCCTTTTTTATTTTGCCTTTCGGTACCATAATATTCGTAACCTTGGAAACATATCTGATGTATGTTATTTTTATTCAGCCAGGTTTCCTGCAGGAGAACTATGTCATATTTATTTTTACCTGCAGATTTATTTAAATTCTCCATTAAGGCATGCTGTTTGCTTATTAGCCCTCTAATGTTCTGTTGATATACAAGTAGATCACTAGCATTACAGTCCCACAAGACACTGTCATCCACACTTACGTAATCACAAGAGCCGTTTAATTGACCAGTGTCAGTGTCAACTATTGGAAGGTCTCTCCTATCATGTTCAAGATCAGAATCTATATGAGGAGTAAGACACATTTCAGAGTAAAGCAGAATACATTGAAGGGTTTAGGTGATAAGAAATGATCAGAGACAATAGTAAAAAACATGACAAGGTTCAGTATAGAAAACCAAGAAATAATATATGGTACAACAACTAAAACCAATCAATAAGAAAAATGTGTAGAAACTGTAGTAGATTTCATTCTTATGAGACTACACAGTTGTGGTGACTTGATTAGGGGATCCAGAGATTTATTAGTATGGGGCTTGTCATAGAGTCAGATTGTCTGTTGTCTAGTGTTCAGACCCATCATGGTCAATTTAGTATAACTGTTTACACTTTTCATGATCATTAGGTCCATGGCCTATCAGGTTGTTTTGACCCATCATGGCCAAATTTGATCCAATAGATTTAGGTCTGTGGATCTTGTTTTGGCCTATCATGAAATCATTGGCTGGTGATATGCCTTTTGTTTGTACCTTTCATGATGTATTTATTTTAGTCCTTTATATAGTTTCATTTATACTTATCATGTTGTTCTAGATTCAATTACAACGTTTACACCCATCATGATAAGCAGTTTAAACTTATCACAAGCATAACAATCAGATGGAATAGAAAGTTTACATACCATATTTGGTATCACGAGGAACGATATCGTTGAAGGTTTACACCTTTAATGGTGATTATGTCTCATATAGGGTAAAATGAAGATGAGAGTTCATGTTGGAGAGGCTGAGGAATGCTGGCTGTTTACGCCTTTAATGGTCCTAATCCAGTTACAGATGTCATGAAGTATCTCACCTAGAATGCCTTGATTTTTCCAGTAACTGGTGTTAAGACAGTTTCTGTCTCGCAGTGGAACTCCAGTTCCCCACAAGTCATCATAACATGATTCGATGATGGTTTGCTCACCTGTGTTCTCCAGAAGAGTCATTATGTCTGGATTTTGCACGAATTTGGCTTTTATTCCTTCCAGGCACAATCGTTTAGCATTGTCCTTCCAACTCTGTTTATCAAAGTTCACAATTTTCTTAGAGATCATCTTGCATTCTAGGGCAGTGTGTGTTTGTAGTATTTCTTCTGCTGTTGATGTATCACCAAAGTGTCGTGCTTTTACATGTTGTATGAATTGTTCGCTACTGTGGTAGTTTACATCATTGTAGGTAAACTTGCAATTGTAGAAGTTACTAAATGGGTTTTGGTTTCCAAAGAACCCAATAGTATTGCCATCACTTACTGTGCTAATATTGTAGCCATTCAGTTCTTCGGGCAGTGTATGCAGATTATCCACTGTATATTTTTTGCCTAATAGATGGAGGGTTACCCCTTCCAATTTGCATTTTCCTTTGTACTTTTCTTTTTTTCTAGCAGCTAGAAGGTAGGGTCGCAGTATTCTTCTTTTTTCCTTGTCCTGTTGATTATATTCCCTGTCCACATAAATACCTCTCTTCAATGATTTTTTCCTTTCTAACAACATATCAGCATCGGATTTGTTGTTGAAGGAAATGCATATCGGGCGTGCCTTCATAGAGTTGTATCTTCCAATTCTTGTGGTTCCTTTAATAGATATTTTTCTTGCTATGCTGTGTTTGTCATCTTCATTATCAGCTGCAACTGTGTCTGCTAAGGTGTTTATTACCAGTTCCCTGGTGACATTGTCAGTTTCCCATGCTCCTTCCTTGACACCGTTCATAATTATGTTGCTTTCCATGATTTTGCTCTCTAGTTTGAGGAGTCTGTTATTCAGTTTGGCATTCTCTTCTTCCATCTTCTTAATACGTGTTGTTAAAATCTTCTTGTCCATCTGTAGATTTTTTATTTCTTTAGCACTTTCCTTCCATTCTTTCTGAGATGTAGTTAGTAAGTTAATGCTGGTCTGCAAAGGCTTTATCATGTTTTGCATGTTTTCCGTCAACCTTGTCTCCATATCTTTCAATGCTTCTGTTATGGTTTTACTATCTTCTGTACCATTTCTCGATGTTCCTGTTACTTCTTTTCCATCTATTTTCGGTTTTTTAGACACCATCATTTGCTCCTCTGTTGTTTCCATGTGATCTTTATCTTGTTTGGTGCAATTACCTATTCCTTGGTTATGTTTCCGTTTTTGTGACGTACTTGGCGATGCTGAGGTCCTTCTATGTGTATGGTCCTGTAGGGCCTTGGGGGTACGTGATCTTGCTGATCTTTCATGTCCTGTAGATCTATCCGGTGAATTTACAAATCCTAACAAGTTTGATTGCACAGTGTCTTTGGGTTTTTGGCTGCTCATCATGGACGTCAATGTTTAAACCTATCACACACTTGATAACTCTATTAGTGATTTATGTTGACCATTTACACCTGTCATGACCTATTTTCGGTTATTGTTTCCACCTATCATGATTCTTCGAAATCCTTTCTGACTCAAAGTTATCACTTCTCCTGGTTTACACCCATCATACACTTATAGTATATTTTCATGTAGGTTATATTTTTGTTTACTCCTATAATGCATTGATACTTTTTCTTTCCAGTCCATTCAGTTTTTGTCCGACATGTTTATTTCAGTTTGAATCTTTTATCGCTCACTGAATAATCCAAAGGGAACAATTTCTCAATAGCCCATAGTTATTTATATACATACAATGCACTCCATTAATCCTCTAGTGTTCGTAATCCTTTGTAATGGTTTTTTTAATCTCCTATCACCTCTAATCAGTCATATTTTGCTCTTATTATCTGAGCTTTATCATTGTGCCGCCATATCAAGACAAGCTCTATCTAATCTCCCCTTCTATTTATGATTTACTGTTTTATTAAATTTAAAGTATCAGAGAGTCTCCCTAAATGTTTCCGTGGCCCACTTGGTTGTGAGAATGTATTGCAATTGTCCAACTGACCATGCTATTAATCACAGTTCCATTGGGTTAAACAGACAATATCATGAGTTTTCATGAAGGAATATTATCAGTTATTATGCGAGCTTGGAGGGTGACATCATTTTTGTCAGTACGAGGGATGTGTTTGATGTCTGATATCATCTGAGGGCATAGCCTGAGGATGATATCAACACCAGACACATCCCAAGTACTGATAAAAATAGCCCTGTGACGGGCTGAGGTGGTTTAAGTTAAATGTGTCAAAAAGATGTCAAGTTGTCAAAAAGATGT
>JBCAUG010280316.1:0-17927 GCA_038406175.1 Haplosyllis leylae
TAGTGAACAGTTTATACAGGAGAAGTACCAAACTAGTATGGCGAGTCCCCTCTCCCCGGAAAATGTAAGAAAATTAACAAAAAAATATTGCCCACTAAAACAACTGAATTGAGTTGTTCCTATTTAAAACTAAAATTAGACTAATTAGACTTTCCTTTCAAAAACCAAAGGTTCCTGTATTCGAACCCACAACCTTCTGATCATCAGTCAGGAGTCATAACCATTACACTGCAGTGTTCTTGTATTCGAACCCACAACCTTCTGATCATCAGTCAGGAGTCATAACCATTACACTGCAGTGTTCCTGTATTCGAACCCACAACCTTCTGATCATCAGTCAGGAGTCATAACCATTACACTGCAGAATCAGCTGTAAGTAGGAAACACAGAAAAGGTTTCTGTAGCCTTCAGTCACGCCTGACTGATTCTATTTGAATTAGACTAATTTTTCTGATTTAACGAATTTGAAACAAAATAGGGAAAACACGAATGTATTTATCCTGATCTGATGTTTTCATAATTGTAACATGCTGAAGACTGTAACTCGAAGCGAAGGGAAGAAAAATAGAAACGGTACCTCAGACAACAGACGATATTCTCCTCATATTCTCTGGCTGATCGATCATCAGTCTTCAGGGGATTTTCATGTCGGTTTCCTAAAAGAAAATATACAGCCGTATGTAAATTACCTCACCATAGAACAATCCAGAAACGGACCACTTTCTTTAAAAAAACATTTTTTAGAGGACACGATCGCAGACCACTATCGGGGACCAGCGAGTAACGGCAAATTCGTACTGCTTCAAGAGAAAGGAGTCGATGCAAGATACCAAGTAAAATCAGTGTGGTTAAAATATTTTTGTTAAGTATCAGGCAGCAATAAAAAACATAGACTATTGTCGAGATGCGTTGCTTTAAATTTCCTTGTAAGCAAACCAAAAATGAAAATGATCACAAAACGAAAACATCAGTTACATACTGGTACCGATGATCAATGACAATAGAAATAACGGTTCTTTTCTTGGTTCAACCATCGATTTTCCATCAGTAGCATCATTACTGTCATTTGTCAAATAGAATCAAAAGGGCCGTAGACCGCAGAAACTTTACCCGAAATCTTTCGTTCTCAGGATGAAGTAGTTCACCTCTCGTTTTTATGATGATATGTCTGAACAATCTAGTTTTTTCAAAATGAGAAGGTTTTCATCTAATTGGATGAATTAGACGAATTGGACAGATGCAGTGGTGCATGAAATAGGTGCTTTTTAAATATCCCCACAAGCACAGTTGACTATGTGGTGTAATGGTTAAAGCAGTTGGAATATAAGCAGGAGATCCTGGACTCGAACCCCACTTTTGTAAAATTTCTTTTTGTCCAATTCATCTAATTAGACAAGACTTTTGAAAAAACTCGATTGTCATCCTTGATTTTGCTCATATCTTCTTGTACCTGTAAAATTCTGCCTTCGATTTACCAAACCATCACAATTACGTTCCATAAATATCGGTCTAGACATCCAAAGGTATTCAGTACTATTTGTGTAAACTACTGATCCTGTGGTAATGACATCAAGTGGATGATCCATTGATTTCTGATTTACTACATGATCACAAACACTAATATTGATAACAGTAGTATATTCCAAATGTCAGCGAAGTCATAATCATTTCGCGCAGGGGGGCGGGGGCTGGTTATGATAATGGTATCTATCACCAATCTTATCACCACCATACATCCCTAGCTTTGTCTATACCTATTGTAAAATTAAGCATCCCCTTCTAAGTTCTAATGATGATGTTCATGCATGGTCATGATCTCCAGTGATTCTGAAATAGCACAGGTCATTGAGAGAGTGTTCAATTCCAGGTGAACAGAGAGAGTGAAAAGTTATCACAATCACACACACATACACACACACACACACACACACATACGTACACACCTGCACACAAACTCACGCACACAAACACACACACAAACTCACGCACACACATACACACTGACACACACGTACATATCACACACACACATACACACACACACACACATTCTGTACATTCCAAAATTAATCATGTGGCTTGACTCGTTGGCGACTACCCCAAAATGCGCAAACAGAAGACGGAACCAAGAGAAAGAGACAAACCACACACGCATTCCAAAGAATCCATCTTGTGCAGCCGAAATACATTGATGATCTTGTAACCCAGATATGACTATAAATCACAATCACAAATTAACCAGACATCATGAAACGGGAACAAAATATATTTAGACAAAACAAACACAATTTTCCTGTATCTTGTTGATCGCAAGTTTAGTAGCCTGGATGTGCCAGGACTGTTTTAGATAATAGGAATGTTTGCTCAGTTTTATATTTCCTTCCCATTAAATGGAAAATTAAATTATCGTTTGCTGCATGTGACTTACCACAGAAATAAAATACCAATCCTTTTTTTTTTTTGCGTTTCCTCAATTCTTGACATTATTTTGGTCGATACTGAACCGAATTTGGGTTCAATGAATTTTTGTAAACGAAACTTGGATGGTTCTTTTAATGTTTGCTTATTTTAAACACGAAAGCCCCCCTGCTTGACCGCTCGTGACACAGTCTGTCCGGGAGAGGGGGAGGGGTAGCCAGGAACAGGAAGTATCCCCACTGCCCCCTAGAGCTAGACCAGGGAGGACCACCACCCCCACAGACCTGGACAGGAATACACCCCCCCCACCCTTCCTGGACAGGACTTGGGACAGGACTGGTGACAGGACTAGGGGTTAACCTGGCCCACTGTTGACAGAGAGACACTTATAAAAATATTACAAAAAACATTAAATTTTGTAGCTGATAAATCTCGGGTTTGACATGGTCCCCTACCTCCTTCACCTGGTCCAAGTTTTGCATATTAGTTGGGCAATTGCATTAACTAAGGAGTACAAGACTGACAACGTTTGGATTTTCTATCCAAGAAAATGATGTAGCGGCATTTTATTGTGACTAAGAAACTTATACATTAGAAACAGAATATTTAGTGAAGAGGCTTTAGAGCCAAAAATCCACTCTTTCTCTACATTAGTAGGTCTAACGCACCTGGACAAAAAGAAGTATTGCACATGCCGTATCAACCCACCGACAATACATCAAAAACCCAGGTACACAGTCATGACCAAGGTGTTTTTCCTTCCAGCAACATGCATCATTCGGAAAGATAAGTATCTAAATATATGAGAGTACTCACTGTCTAATCTACCTGTGCAAGAACAACATATGAGATTTAGGATCCAAACACCTTTAGTGGTAGATCTTTACACACAAACAATACCCTATCCGTATGTCGGAGACCAGGTTTCCAGCCAGTAACTCTGACAAGACGGGATGTTGAACAACAAATATGGTTGACAAACTGATTTAAAACCAGTGTTTCATTTCCACAGAATAAAATGTTTGCAGCTTACACATTTTGCAAGAATGTTGCCGCTTCAGAAAATCCGAATTAATTGAAATAAGTTAACAAATCCTAATTGAAAACATGCAGTGGGTAGAGGACTTAAGTCACAAATTTGGGAATGCCTTGATATAACCATAAAATCCTTAAGACGTAATCTGAAATGTCAAAAAGACCACTCGTATCCAGAGTTTGGGTAGGTTCCCTGCCCGGGTGGTTAAACTGTGAAACATCCGTTTAAAATCCGTGAAAATGATACGGTGTATTCAAAGCAACCTGCAAAGGCGAGGCATTGCCATATTCACAGAGACAACTGTCCGCAAAGTTAGTTCAACATCAATCAAAATATTCAAATTTTTTCCCAATGGCGAATGTCGTAAATATGATGTCTTTATTCTGGAGCGGAAGACGCGGAAATGAGCAGCGATCATCACGAGTAGCCAAAACAAACCAACCCAGAAAACTTCTTCTGAATAAATCTTGGTACTTTCAAATAATAAATCATATAGGTAAGGGTACTTACATTAATATATTCCTGCCTATTATGTCTTCTGCTACATGAATATACAGAGAGGGTAATACTCCTCGTTGCCTAGGAATGTATGCGTTCAGGGAAAAGCTGCAAGCCCAATACCCTACTGTATTTTCCCTACACGCCCCTTCTTCTGACAGCTTTTGCTGGCCAGGGGGTCTCTCTGTCTTAATGAAGTATCCAGTAAGAGTTAAAAATCCTTATTTTATACGTGTAAAAACAATTCACTGAAGTAGCTTTTCCACAGCTATTGACTGTTAATTGCCCAAACATTCGGATAAAACTGCTGTCAAAAGAGGACGTAAGTGATGCTGTTTTTGTTTTGACTCCAGTTGGCTAAGTGGTGAGGAATGCACACATGTAGCTATGGAGAAGAGAGCCGAGCCGAGCCGAGCCAAGGAAGCCATGCTGTGTCCGTGCCCCTTCAAACTTCATTATTATCCTGGCCTCTTGTAACTTGGTGATATGAGGCTGTCAACATTCTCTGCACAATGTAACAGTTCAAAAGGCCACGCTTAACAATAATTAAAGCCTTAGCTCACTAGTTCTCTGCATAACGTTTAATGCTGCCGTTAGACACAAGAACAGTAGTGCAAGCGTAACAGCCTCGGGGTCTTTAATTTCTTTCTGGAAATCTATGGTGTTGATAGCAAGCTCCAAGACACTGTGCCTAAATTTATGAAATCCTGCCACTGCATGTCTTCTCGGATTTGAGATCACTTAAATAAGATCAACCACTGAATTGATCTTTTCAATGTCTGCAACCCCTGCTGGAGGATAAAACGACTTTGACCAAGATCCCCGAAGTAAAGGTCCCATAAATAAGTTTTCAGTTTCAGATCCTCTACTTCATGTAGAATTTAAAATCGACAAACACAAAAAAATTCTTAATCTTTAATTTTGCGAATTTTCTTTTCGAAGTTTAAAGTTTCCATGTTTAAAGTTTCCATACTACAAATCCCAGACCGTTATTGTTGGAAAGCCGCAGAAACAAGGGTATTTATATGTTTCTAATATTCTTCTAATCTTTCTATTTCTTTTTGAGAGGAAGGTTAGTAGCATTATTGAACATCTACTTCACTGTTGACATAAAAACACCCTGTATCCATCATAGACGAACGCAATGATTTATTTGGCTTAAACGTACTGTTCCACACGGTACATTTAGAGCCCCATCTACTACAGCTTCACACCTTACACCACGGCTCTGGCAAGCAGCTTCCTTCAAACAGATCTCTGGTGTTCAGGTGAGAGATTATTTTAGCTGTATATGAATCAGACATCTGGGGCCCCGATTCTTCATCCAACCCGATATATACCTTAACTGACTGGAAGCAGGGAGCTATTCATATTCTGATACGTACTGAGTAGCCATTTCAAATTCTTTAAGTAGATCAGTGACGGATCTGGGGGGGGGGGGCAATAGGGACACCCCTTGGGTCCAATTTCTGTCATTTTCATGCAGTTTTCGGGAAAAATTGGCAAAGTAATGGGTTGGCGCCCCCCGTCTGGGAAATTCTAGATCTGCCACTGTAAATGCCTTTAAAATGGTTTGTCTTCACACAGATGAAATGTTCCCATGAGCTGTAATTGTTTTGTAGCTAAATCGCACTTTTTCGGAGAAATGTGCTTCAGCATTCTGTGACTAAACATTTTATTCCAGATGGATCAAGAGCATAACATTTAAGTTAATGCTGAACTTTTCCTTAAAAGGCTATTTATCGCAGTAAAATTCACCGCGTGGATTTATGTTTCATGTCCCTCGTGTCGTGGCAATGAATATGTTGGTCGAGGTGCCCTGTTAACGGAGGTTCGTCTTGTTTTTCGCGTGGCGGATTCAGGGGGCCAAGAGCCGGGAACGTGTCTAATATCAGGCATTAAAAGTTTCATCAGGTGGCTCGTTCGAAGGGAGGGGGGAAGGGAGCGAAGGGTTTGGGGGGCGAAGGATCGGGTCCAAAATTTTGGGGCAAAAAGACCAAACCAACCACTAAGGTGACTCTAACGAGCCACCAAAAAGCCTTAAGGTCTGTTCATACCGAGCGTCACCGTCACGTCAACGTAAGAAACGCTACCTTGACGGACAAATGGGTACGCAACCCATTCCGCCCGTCACAGTGCCGGTCAGAAAAATCAAACGTGCTGCCCGTGACCGTTACATTGATGGTGCTGTTGACGTGACAGCGACGCTTGGTGTGAACAAACCCTTATGCGAACTAAACGAACAACCGTGTTCTCAGCTAATGTAATATCATAAGTATGTCGGACACGTTCCCGGTACAGATTGCCGTTCAGTTCAAACGTCACGTCTTTCTGCTATCGTACCTAAACTGATGTTTCGTAAACTATTTTAAACTTTTTCAAAATTTAGAACGAGAATTCCTTGCAAGCCATTGATCCTACCTTCTTTGAAATTACCATCCTCTTTGTCTTAGACTGAGATTTCTAATGAAATGTCCAACCACAGCAATCTGTTCCGAATATTGTAAATTTATTTTCATCGATCATGTATCCTCGAACTCGACAGAACGGAACATTGTACTTTTCATAAACATCGCCACCCGGCTTTTCTGTCATATTTATCTGTCCACTCTGGCAATCAAGTCATGACATAATTTCAACGCAACCGTTTTCTGATGTAACAGATATTAATTTTACTTCGTACGGTTAAAAAAGCCATAAAAATCATACAACTACTAAGCACATGTGAACGTTCTATTCACTAACCTGGGGCCATTGACCACCGACTTGGGCCAAAATACACAAAGTACCTCACAGCCAACATCAAAGGCCAACAAATTATTCTATGTCCACATCTAATCAACTGTACTGATATCTTTTCTTCGGTGTGAGTGGTTTACTACTGAATCATGCATGTTATGGGAAGCGTTGTGTGTATATTTTGGCTCTTAATGCTATTTCTTGTTTTTTCCCCAATTTTCCGGCAAGAAAATGAATTGACACCGGGTCGTAAGAATGCGTCTGGGTGATTCCACGGATGGTATGTGCATAGTTGAGCATACACACCTTACATCATTTCAAATACCACAGATACATTTCGTCCCATGACATAAGACACGTATCTTCATTTCTCTTGCAAAATGTCTCTCAACTCTTTTTGCCATACAGGTCGTTAAGATCAGTGTACTTCCCAGGGTCACTGGTATTGTCTATTGCAGACGATCTTCTAACAGCCATCAATCAGTATAGACAAGTGTTTTTGATAACTTTAAAGCAAAGGAAAAGAAGCGATGTACTCCTATTGTCGTCATAAATAACACACATGAAGAAACTTTTGATATTCTGTATTTTCAAAGTGAATTTGACCACTTTCCCCTTATTAAGTTTCTTACCTTTGGTGATTTTTTCCTCAGTTTTTTACTGATACATTGTGGAGACCTCCAGCGAATCCTGAGGCAGCAACACATTTACCTGCCACTGAACAAAAGGTGCTCCATCACGCAACTTGCGGCAAGGTGTACACTTTGAGAATGGACGTATTTACATTATTCTCAGCCAAGTATTAGCGAAATCAACCTTATCAATTCAGTGATCAAAAATATTTACCTTGGTAATGTACATTGTATACAATACGAACACTTCGTAGACTCGATAACAGTCTATATTATGTAGACGAACTTTTGAAAAGTTTCAAAGCTTCATCCCTGGCCACTCAAAGATTAAATAAGTTTTCAAACATTGGCCATGACCTGAAAACGTGAGAAAAATTGACAAAACGTTCTCTCTCCCCATAAAAAAGTAATAATTACATCATGCTGGTTTGCCATGAAGAGAGGAAGTGTAGTGTTTCTATCTGCTATTGAGATTCCCTTTCCTTTCTTGAGATTCCCTTTCCTTTCTTAAGAGATCAACATTACCCTACGATTCACCTGATAATTCACGTGATTCGTACCTTTTCGTGAGAGATAAAATTACTAGAACTTTTAATCCGGAGGATCGACAACAATTTGAACTCAAATAAACTGGCAACACAGCAATCCCATCAAACAGCTGTATGAAACCAGATCTAAGATTCGCAATTGAAATGTTTATCTGAGGAATGTTGCTTGCTACAACTCACCAATCAAAGATCTGATTACGGAACAAAAATAGATTTTTATTTCACCATAGACTTGAAGGTTAAAATTGCAACTGTATCCCACAACTGTCAAATGGTGAAGATACTACTTTTTCCACATTTCAGTTGTGTCTTTACATTGACAAAATTTGGAGGGGTGGCTAGGATAGTCACCCCGAGTTAAAATACCCAGTGGCGGATCTAGGATTTCCCAGAAGCGGGCGCCAACCCCCAAGGTGGGGGCGCCAACCTGTTATTTTGCTAATTTTTCCCCGAAAACTGCATGAAAATAAACGAAATTGAACCGGGGGGGGGCACCGATACCATAACCTCCCATTTATGCAGTTCTTCGAGCAAATCTATCAGATAGGCTGGCGATTTTGGGTAATTTTTGCTTCCTGTACATGAATTGTCACACGCCAGTGGCGGATCCAGAATTTCCCACAGGGGGCGCCAACATACTATTTGACAATTTTTTTTCCCAAAAACTGCATGAAAAGGAAGACATTTTGGCCCAGTGGGGGCGTCACTCGATCCGCAACTGCACACAATGGCTTTGTGAACAAGTTTGAAAACTGTACTCATTTTGACCAAAAACTTGTACCACATGAAAGAAGGGAGAACGCGTTCCTTCCGCCCCCATGATCCGCCGCTGCTGAGAAATTCTAGATCTACCCTACTTTACATTAAGTTTCTACTCACCAATTATATTCACTCTTGCAACTGAGGGGGGGTTGAAATTATGAAAAAATGTCGCAAATCAAAAAAGCCATGTAGTCGCCGCCATTTATTTACACTAGCTCCACAACCACGTCCTTTCCCATTTATACTTTATAAAATCTCCGGTAAACCGGTCTACACTGAGTTTCCGCAACCCACGCAATTGAAGTATTGTAAAGCGCTTCTTCTTTGCTGTGCTAAATTTAAACGGACCGATGTTTTGTGGAAATTAATACTGAGTTTAAAACTGAGAAGAAATAGACCGATGATGACATCGCCAGTTCCAGAAGCTGTCAACAATCAATGACAATTTCTTGAACCTATTTGACAAAGGCGTACTCACACAACTTGCAGGTGTTTCATAAAAAATTAATCTACCTCCGAGCAATGGATTAGATCTACACGCGGAACGATCCTCTGACTCTCATTAAATTTATTTGCGTAAAACCCTGGTCAGATTGCAGTGAAGGTTTCACCAACTGTATAATCTGAGGACCTAGAACTGAATTCATGTGCACTGGTGTATCTGAATGGGAAACGCCCCCTCCTACGGACCAAACTTTCTTTAATTTCATGAGGTTATTCAGAATATATGTAATGTTGTGTTGGCTCCCCTTCTAAGGGGTTGGCGCCCCTCCTACGACAAGTCCTGGATCCGCCATTTTTTTTTTTGGGCGTTCTTTCAAATTAAGCCTATGTGATAATGAACATTGTCTTCGTTGTGAGTGTTGGTATCACTGTTGTCTGTGGACAGCTATACTAGCTATCCTTTGATGCACATCAGATTACATCTTAAACTATTTAATGACTTTTAGTGACAGTAACTTTTTTCTTTTTCTTTAAATTGAGACAACTTCTTCGGTAATAAAGTCAAAATTTGCAAACTATGTACCCAAATGGATCAGAGAGTATTGTCCACTCAGAAACTAATTATCAGTTATTTTGGTCCACAAAAATTAATGTTTGTATTATTTTTTCATGAATTCATAACTTTTTAGTTTTTTTAACTATTTAATAAATTTGATTTGCTTTCTGGAAGAAATTGGACATTATCTATTTTTAACTGATTTAAGAAATTATTACTCATTTCTATCAAATATAATTACATTTTAAAGTTTATCGTCATTTCTTTTGGTGTAAAATTTTATCTTAGTGTCAAATGAGCTCACGTCCCCTGGACTTATTTTTTCTCAAAGATTTTGATCAATTTTCTTTGCAAATATTTCATTACTTAGATCTATGTCAAAATAATTTAAGCTCAAGTTAGGCATGAAGTTATATATTTCCTACCTTCTCATGTGAAAACAGCCTATTATCAATAATTATATCATATCTCATGTATATTATTGTCTAAATTTTATTTTAATATTAAACATAACTAGTCTGTGTGATTACGCAGGTGAGGAAATCGGCCCATAGACGCAATGTTATTTTTGAATCAAATTTTCAGTACAAATGTGTGACTGATGGCAGCATTGGGCTGTCATGCCCGAACGAGCTCCATTACAATTGCATTGATTGTACCTACAGATAGTGGTAGAGGGCCTTCTTTTTCAAAGTTCATAACGGACATTTATGATTCCCTTCATTTCCCCGTCTGAATGAATATAGTATAGAATCTCAACATTTTCCTGTGGAGTTCCATTCTGGAGATACGATATAAGGGCTGGACCGCAACCCCCGACCCCCTCCCCACACCAACCCACTCAAAGACCCAAACATATGTTGAGATTCAGTGAGAGACCGTCCATGTGAAAATTTCAGCTAAAAACACCGAAATGTCGCGGCGGTTCACGATTTCACGATGAAGAGGAGCATTGAGAACACGAACGAACGAACGCTTTTCACGTTTTTACAAAAAGCTGTTTGAAAAATTCAAGGGGTTATGATGCTTTTTCTTTTGTTTCGCCAGAAATAGTGGCTGCACGTTGCGCAACCAATTGATTATTTCAGCTGAAAATATTTTGATTAGGTTTTACTAACATTCGAACTAACCTGTAATAACTTCTTGACAGCATCTCTAACTGGAGCTTCCAGCTTTGCCAACTTTTCTTCAAGTTCGCGGATTTTTTGTTCATTTCTCAGCAATTCTTCCTCCTCTTTTTCCTCGTTTTCCTTCTGTATCTGTGATCTCTCTTCTTCTTCGACTTGTCTCGACATTTCATCGTCTATGTCATAGTATTCTGCATCAGCTTTTGCTTCTTCAGGGACTGTCTCTTTGACTTCCAATTCTGAATCTTGCTTTTCAACTTGAGATGTGTCTTCAACATGACGATTATCAACGAATGTTGTAACTTCATCGAACGGTAGTTCTGACACGTCTTTTTGGGTATCAACACTTTCATTGTCGCTCGACTCCTCGCTGCCCAAGGGTGTAGAATCATTCTCGCTTCTATCATCATTTTTCCGGGTATCAACAGATTCGCTTGTTGCTACTTTTCTTCCGGACAGCTTTTCGTGCTCTTTAGTCTGAATTCTTCTAGGAGGTTCATATCTACTCTTAAGAGTTGATGGGATTTTATGCGTCTTGCTTAGTAAATGCTGTTTTTCTTTTGATAAACAGTAAGAGCTGATATCTTCCATGGGGGAATCCCTTCCTCCAGACTTCTTTGGTCCTAACTTCCTGTCAATTATTGCGTGGATCTGAGCTACCCTTTTTTCACCTAAAGGTTTGAGTCTTCTCAAACTTTCTTGCGGTGTTAGGTTGGTATCTTTATCCCAGTTATCATCATCATCACCACCACCACTTCCAGAATCAGTATCAGAGTCAATAGAAGTTACATCGGTGTCATCCATGAACTTGATATCATCATCAATTAACGTTTCTTGAATCTGTTGTTTGCGGAGAGGTTCCTCGTCATATTCCTGAATTGACTTGGTGTTCTGGTAGATCATTTGTAGTTCCTGGAACTCGCTAATTTTCTCCACATGAGGAAAATCTGATGGATCAATGTAAGGCACCATATCTTCTAATTCTCTCTTGTCATCATACCTCATTGGTTTTCCAGGCTTTTCCGAATCTGCAATGAACCTCTTGGCAACAGCAGTGTACGGACACCTTTCGTACTTGGTGGCATCTTTCTTAGTTGATATTTCTGGTGGTTGGCCCGTATTTAACTTCTCAATTATTTCCTGTACACTAAAGACTTTTTCTTCTTTCTGCAGATCTTCCTGTTCTCTTGGTTGCTGTGGTCTTCCTTCCTGATCATGGACATGTCTTGGTCGATCTTCCCTTGGACCTTGATTTTGTGGACTGATAATAAATTGTTCCCCTTGACTACCAATAGGCCTGGTTAGTCTAGCTCCCATAGGACTAGCTTTACCAACCACAAATTGTCTCTCCCCAAAGGGTTCTCCAGCTTGGGTGACAATGTTTTGTCTCAAGAGAGACACCTCAACTCGTTCTTGGCCGAGAACCGCAGGTCCTGCTCCAGTCTTATCCATCCTTCTACCTCTTTCTTCAAAAAGGTCCAACTTGGATATGATATCTTTGACGCTTGAGGATGGTAAACTTCCGAAAGACGTGTGCGGCTGTGTATCATAAGAGTCTCTGGGTACCTGCTGACCAAATATGCCAAACATGTGACCTTCTCCTGCGGCAATTTCCTGTGGAGTCTTTGGTTTTATTTCAACACCCTCGTCTTGCGTTTTCACAGGTGTCTTTCTCGGAGGCACCGGTGGAGGTGGCCCTTTGGGTCTTTGCATCCTTGGAGATCTCGGAGACTTTGGAGACTTAGGAACCGTTTGATGCTGCTCAGGTGCCAGCTTTTGGCCAAATATACCAAATGTATGACCAGTGTTTTCTATCATTTCACTGTAGGGTCCGTATGCAGGTTTGTAGGTGATATTTGGCGTTGGTTGCTCATCTTCCTCTGGCGCACATCTTGCCGATAAAGGCCTACTACCGATCTTCTCTGGTTGTCCTAACCTTTCCATGTCAGGCATGCTATGATAATGATTTCTGCCCGATGTATGACTCGTTGGTTTGGTATGGATTCTCCTTGGTCCGTAGTATTCTATATCATCTGTTGTATCATCTGCTTTGTAAGATGGTTGGTATCTTGCTGGCGCATCAGCATCATTATCTGCAGCCTCTTCACTGGGTCCAGGAGATGGTTGCTTGGTAACCATGTAAACCATGAATCCTTTCTTGCCATGGTCAGCTCTTACCTCGGTCATGCTGCTTACCGAGTCTTGTGAAGTATGGTGTGAGGGTACGGTTGAAAGCAATGTGTATGACTGGGAGCCCATTCTGGATGCCAACATGTCCTGTCTCTGGTCCTTCCTCACATACATTGGTATGTCTTCACTCAAAATACTCTCTGCATCAGGATCACGCCTTGAATAACTACGAATTATTTCTCTTTCTGCCATGTCTTGCGGTGGTGTAACGATAACAGACGATGGTTGTCCTCCATCTTGAACTCTCCTGTAGAGAATGTACGGTGGTCCAGGGTCTGTGTCGTCGTCTTTAATATCCTTATCACTCAATGAATTATCGGCAGTATCAGCTCTTCGAAATCTAGAGACTCCCACTGCACCTTGAAGAGCTGTATCTTCTGTTTTCTTGATGCTGGGTAATTGATGCTCCGATGATTCATCTTCTAAAGATTCCGTGGACAAGGCAGATGCTCTGTCGTCATAGTATACAATACCGGGTGAGGTCTTTCTGGCAGGCTGCATGAGCTTTGGCAAGACTGGCTTTGTCGAAGTTGTCGTAGCCAATAGTGGGCTCTGGTGAGGCTTTGTTGTAGCGACAGTGGCAGATAATTGAACGTTTTGTCTTCTCGAATCTGGCGGAGGCTCTGTGCACTTCGCATCACTCTTCTTACATTCAAACTCCTGCGAGAGCTGCTCATGAGGTGGCGCCACCCCCTGGCATCTTGGGGCAATTCCCCACCTCCTGCGATCCTTTGGCCTCTCTTCAAGTTGAGGATCTGTCTTTGCTGGCGCACTGACAGGGGCCATACTTCTTGTACTAACGGGTTGCTTGGTCTGCGGCGAATGGCTGTAATCTGTTACGGCAATGGCCCATCTTCTGGGGTCAGTTGGTCTTATCACTGGCAGCACAATCTTCTTTTTCTCCACATCAGATTTTGCTTTGGGTTTATCCTTCATCTTCTCATCATCATCAGTCATTCGCTTTTCACCTGTGATTCCAAACAAAGAACCACTCAACTCTTTGCCTTTTCTTTGGCTCTTAACATCTTTGACGGTGGTATCTATTTTCGGCAAGTTTTGGCGTTTCTCACTGGGACTGGCAACATTTTCCTTGTTATCGTGATCACCTACCGAGCCCGTGCTGACAAATTCGTGCTTTTCACTGCGTTGTACACTATAACTCGTTATATCTGGTTCTTTAAATTGGCCCGAAACTGGAGTAATTTTTGTAACCGTCTGAGAGTATTTCTTTGAATGCGTAACAACACTCGTACTGATAGATTCGGAAGTAACTCGAGTACTCTTTCCAAAGCTGTTTTTCATCGATTGGGCTAAATTAACATCGTCGTCATCCAGTGACGTTTTTCTTTTCGTCTGTCTATCATCCCTCATGAACCACATTGAATCCACTTCTTCCACATCAGCCAATGGTGCGGATTTGGTGCTGTCAACATTTACTTGTACTGACGTTTGACCTGGAGTCAATAAAGTCACTTTCTCACCTTTTTTCACGTCTTCGCTTTTCCAGTGAACATGTTTATCCTTGGGGTACTTTGTTTCGTCTGGATTCCACTTTCCACTTTTTTCTTTGGCCGCCATGGAGGAAGGATACTGAGATTTGGGTGTGCCTTGGTTGGCTTCTGCTACATTTGGCACAAAATTACCAGAGGTCGGCTGCTTTGCTTTTGCACTTTTACCAGGTGAATCACTCGAAGGCACTTTATTCTTTACTACTAAACCAGATTGATTGCTACCCACAGAAGATATAGCATCTGATAAGATTTTGTTACCAGATGATATTTCTCTCTTGGCCCCTTCAGTCAAATGCAACTTGGTTCCTGGCTGGGAGGTGGTTTTTCTTCTTTCTTCAACCTTTCTCGGTGGAATCAGATCAGGTCTGGCGGAAACAACTGGTTGTAAAATCTCGAAGCTGGTGTCCATTTCAACTTTTCCTTTCTCGGATTCTTTGGGTTCTATACCATTCGCTGTTGTAACGGGAACAGATTCCTATATATCAAAATGTATCAAAAAGTTATTTAAGACAAACAAAAAATGCAGTATTTTTGATCCACCCAGCGATTTAATGTTGGCAATGTGTTTCTTAGTAACGCAACTCTTGCACTGTTCGCGAGTAACAATTCCGAACGGTTCGAGCAGCGGATCCAGAAACTGGGTGAGGGGAAGAATAAAGCAATCCACACGGCCGCCTTTGGTGGCCATCTTTTCTCTTTTCTTGACATTTTTTGTGAGGACTGTAGGGTATGCAACTCCCCGAATTCGCTACGGAGTTTCCGAGATGTTTATTTTTACTATGTCAAATATAACCTTTTACACTTTTCTTTTATAAAAACAAGCTGTACACAACATTTCAGCTGAAACTTTGTGAAAACGGCAGAGTTTATTCTGTGCTGTAAAACTAAGCAGGAAATCCAAAGCCATCTAATATCTCGGGACCTCCTTCAGATAAAGTTATTTCTGGCTCAGCCCTGAGCAACACAGCCAAACCAAAATAATAAAACAGCAGCACACAATACCTTCAACATCTACAGAACTTTCTTTTATCATTTTCGTTTCGTTTCTTTTTATCCAGTTATTTGTGTGTCAGCCAAAACACACACAAGAAACAGTAGATATTTTACTTAACCTTATTACTATGTACTTGCTCCGGTAGTACACACGCCTTATCTTTAGCATCGGGAGCATAAACCATGAACTAATACTTAATAATGAGAATTGTCCAATTGTTGCTTTTTCATTTGTTGGAGAGGTACGTGCCAAATACTGCTGAAGGACTGACAAAGTACAGTTCCGTGTATTTTGTTGTAGCTAGGTTTTTAAATTGAACATTGGCCTCAACTGTAGCTGTTTTTTTAGCTACCTAAAGGCCCGTTCACACTTGTCGACAGCGATGTGTAAATTCTATGTCATCAGAATTTTTTCTTGTCGTCAAGTGTGAACAGCAAAATTGGTAACAGTGCAACTTTCTCGTCAGGAATGGTTGATCCACCCGTTCATGACAACAAAAATATGGATTTTGTCGGCCTTAATGCTGCTTTTTATTTTCAAGCTATTTGTGGGGTATCTTATATGTACGTATGCTCATTAAATTGTTTTCATGTTGTTTAGTCAACGGTTCAATATTTTAACTAAATGTATAATTATTTTTTTTACCTGCTCATCAATTGCTTCCTCGATATCCTCCATGGTGTAGTCCAACGTGTAAACAGCGCCTTCATCATCAGAGGTAGCGTCGCTACTCGTGTCACCTTCAAATAATTCTTCTACTTCCATGCGTTGGTGCTGCTGCTGCTGCTGTTGCTGTTGTTGTTGTTGCTGCTGCTGCTGCTGTTGTTGTTGTTTTGTGCCTTTAGCATCTTGGCTGTTTTCTGAAATTACGCTTGGAGCTGTCTTGTCTGTTGGTTTTCCTTGGCCTGAGTGTTTTCCATTGTCATCATGTGGTTTTACAACGTCTGCCACAATATCTGATGATGCAACGTAGTCATCATCTTTTTTCGCGATATGTTTTTGGTCCTTCATTATTTTTGCCTTGTCAGATATTTCTTTACCATGAACATGCTGTTGTTTGTCTTTTTTCTTCCCGCTTTCCTCCTCCAGATCGCCGTCTGCCTCGTGCTCTTTTTGTTCTTCTATCATGATTAGATCGAGCTCTTCAGGTGTGTAGATCTTTACACTCCTGACCTCGCTATCCCTGTAACCAGCCAACATCCTCTGCACGTCTGCAAACGATCGAGGAGACAATAAATCTTCTTCTTCATCTGTATCCATCTCATATTCTATGCCCGTCTGCAGCTTAATCGCATGTCTGGGAGTTATTTCTGGCTCTGTAGTTTTTACAGGAAGTTTCCTACCTGGAGAGGCCACTGATGCAAGGTGGTCTTTGATCAACCTGTTCTTCAAATTAGGCTTTGTTGTTGTGACCCTGTTGCTCATTTGATCAACGTAATCCACAGTTTTCTTTCGATCCGTTTCTTCTTCGACCGACACATCCTCTTTTTCTTTTGTGGCAACTAATCGTTGTGAAACAAAACGGTCTTCTTCCAGAACAGGTGTGATCTCTTCAAGGTGGTCTTCTGGAACAGGTGTGACAGTTTCTAGTTGATCCATAGCTTCAAGCTGCTCACCTTCGGTGGGATCAACCAAAACAATATCATCAACGTCATCCTGTGTTTGATCTATGGGATTAGGTTCGTCTTTATCTCCTTCGACCTTCGCAGTAACATTTTCCGTTGAACTTTCGCCTTTATCTACCATTTCCCAGCTGTCTTCCATTACACCTACATAATGAAATCATAACATGTCTGTCAGTTTCCTTCTAACGAATGAGTAAACTTTGTGATTTTCCTTCCTTTTGAACTATCAGTGTTAGGGTCTATTTATACCGAGCGATAGTGTGAGTGGGAGCGGCATCACTAGCATCCCGCTCAGAAGGGTCCCATTGATTTATACCAGTACCATTCACACCAAGCGATGCTGCTAGAGTTGCCACTATAGATGCCACTTGCAAATCGGTCCCATACCCATTTCCCAAGTGGCAACACTAGCAGCAACACTCTCGCTCGGTGTGAATGGGGCTTAATGTCACTTAGAAACGTATCTTAGTCATTGCTAACATTGCTCAGAAATAACTACATTTTTTTCCTAGCTTGTAAATTTATTTAACTAATAATATACTTCACCTGCTACTTTACCTGTTTCTTCTATTCTTATACTTCCAGAGGGGGGTTTTGTCTGCTCTACATTTGCAGCATCCTCTTGCAATGCGGGTGATTCTTCATCGGCTTGCGCGGCGGTAGTTTCATCCGGTACCATCACCCAATCTCCACCGTCATCACTCGCCACTTTACAATCTGTAAATGTAATTGATACGAATGTTAAACTGATCAACAAGAAAAGTCCCCCTGCCTGAACGCAAGAGGAGAACCGCCCGCTGCGTAGCAAGTGCTCGCTCTGCTGGCCTATCGGGGGGGGGGGGGTACC